>SDVV010003311.1:0-21562 GCA_016164225.1 Gammarus roeselii | reverse complement strand
CATATATACGTATATACATATATATATATATATATGTATTTGTACATATATTGTGAATGATTGTTATGGTTAGTGGAGTCACCCCAATAAGGGTGACTCACCATTCACACACCAATAGGGGTGAGCATCTCTAACTTGATGTGAAGATACTCGGAGAGATTTGGTAGAGCTGACTTATTCCCCTCGCTTCTAGAGGGTGGAAGGGTATGAGGGGAGGCTTGGTGGGAATAATAGCATCTCATTGCTTCAATTGGTCTTCAACCCCTCACAGCAAGTTAATTTGTAAGTGGGTATTTGTTTGGTTACTTAGTTAATGGGACAGCCTCACCTCTCACCTCTGCAGCCCCACCAACAAGGTATGCGGGCATGGAAGGCAGTATACCTTAGCGTGCCAGCGCTAAGGTATACTACTCAGTGGCGCCTGGATATCGGAGGTTTCCTCATCTCTTTGCCTTTTTGTTTTTATAGTATTGAGCCTTGCTGTGTGGGTCAACTGCGGGGGATGCATCCATCTCCTAGTCCTCCTGATCTTTGCATAAATCATTTCTAGAACTGTGTCTCTGGTGCGGGGCTGATCGCTGGGTTGAGTGAAGAAGCACTGCAGCCAGGTGGGAGTGTTGGGGTCTTGTTACGATGTTGTTCTGATGATGTGTGGATGTCATCAAGGGAGCTTGGTTACCTTGCCGATTTGACTGCTTTGACATAATCGAGACGGTTTGGGTTTTCGTCGTTCCAGATTTGGATAGCTTGTTTCCGTGTAACTCTGCATTTGTTTTGTGTGATTGTTATTTATTTTTGGTTCATGTGTACTGGGCAATAGCGGTTGCCTGCCTCATGTAAGCATGAGCAGTGGTAGCATTTTGGGTGGCAGATTGTGCAGTCTTTTCTTTCGTGCTTGCCAGCGCATTTCTTGCAACGTTGGGGAGTGACTGGGTGGCAGTATACGATGACATTGCTGTATTCAAGTCTTTTTTTGCACATTGGGGGCCATGTTGCTACTGGGTAGGTTTTGGTTCTTCCTCGTTCACCCAGGATTACTATGAATTCTGGTGTGTTGTGTCCCGGGGAGGTAATTTGGTATGCAGTAAAACTTGTGTTAAGTGATTTTATCCATGTTGCTTGACGGACTTCGGTAACTGTAGTCTTCAGCTAGACCTTCAGCAAAAGCTCTGAGGTCTGTTGTAGGCGTGTAACGGGAGGTGTATGTAATCAGTTTAGTATCGATGAAGGACGGATGCATTTCAACTGTAACTTTGAGTTTGTTCATGTGGGTAATCTCTTGTATAGCACTACTTTGCTCACTTTTTGTGACGTAGGCCAGATATTTCTTTCCCTGTCGTTATATTTCTTTTGTTTTTCCTCCTAGTTGTTTGGTGAGTGACTTCATCATTATGAATGAATTGGCTGAAAAGGCAACTTTGATTGCACCACTTTTGTTGGACGTTATCAGGAAGTGGGTGGGAAATGGTGCCGATCTTCTCTCCCGGGTAGGAGGGTCATTTTGGGAAGAGCGCATCGAGACTAAAGCCTCTCCTTGCCCGCCCCCGTGATCTATCTGGTATTGGAGGATTGCTCACTCCTTCTCCTCCCCTGAGCAGTCTCTGTGTATGGTAGGGTGTCCATCTGCTTTGCAATAAAAACAATGTTGTTCTTTGGATTGGCATGACCGGGGATCTTCCCGTTTGTCAAGGTCGTCCTGGGAGCATCTTTGCTTCCCGTTACAGTTTCCTCTCGTGTGTCCGTATTTGTGGCATTTAATATAACATTGCACTGAACATCTCTCTTATGGTGTAACCTTGGTTTTGGTGGCACAGAAGGGAATGTCCAGATATTTTGGTGGAGTAGGGCAGTTAAATTTTAGTATCAGGGCTGTGGTAGTCTCTCTTCTTGGTGTGATCTTCAGTGCCACCTTTGCTTCGAAAACACAGTCCTTGAATTGAACAAGTCCAGTGTTGTACTCCTCAATTTCCTCCTTTGGGATATCCTCAACGTAGATCAAACTTGTAGAGAAAGGTATGTGTCGCTCTATTTTGCATGGCTTTCCACAGAGTCTGTTTTTGGAGAGAATTGTTTCACTTTGAAGTTTTGTGTCTACTCTGATGACAAAGCATTTGCCACCGTTGGTGGTAACGTTCAGGACTGGGCGGCCAGTGAAAGAGCCTAGCTCTTTTTGCTGAGTGTATGGACAAATATCCAGCCTGTCATTGACATCGAATGTGATCTCCATGTGTTCTGGAAAGGTAGGACTATTGTTGAACAAGTTGTTTTCATTGAATGGCATGTATTGCTTCCTCCTTGCAGCCCTTGGAGCTCGGTTGGGATTTTGGTGGGGTGAAGAGTTGTAAAAGTTGTCATCAGGCGTAGAGGTGGAGGTACTTGAGTAAGTTGTGGGTTCTTTAGTTGGTGTTTATTTTACTAGTTTGTGGATATGGAGAAAAATGGTCTTGACATGACCCTAGAGTCTTGTTAGACAGTCGTCAAATGTGCTAGGTTCTGCGACGAAACTTCTGCTTCCTGTTCAGAGGGGCCGGTTGTTTGGCTCAGCAACTACAATATTTCCTGGACGTTCATGATCAACTCGTCGATGATGCCGTCTTCCGTCAAGGTGGCGCTGGTCATCTTGGCGAGGCTCATGTTCTTGGCAGTTGGAATCTTGGTCTTCAGTGGTGCTCTGGAGGGGATGCTGGTCCCTCTTAAATGGAGTTTCTTCCTACTCCCCATCGGCCCCCAGGTTCGCGCCAGGGGCCAAGGAGTTAACTTTAGAGGCTTCTTGACCGGATTTACAGAGTTTACTTTAATTTAAATTATTATAAATAATGGAAGCAAACGTGCAGTTTTAGGTCCCAGTACAAACTAAGGACCAGCTTGTACTATGTAGGGGGTTCCCTGTTAGTATAGGAAACGGGAACAAGCGATTTCCTGCTTTAAGTATTGTGGGTGACTCCACTCACTATTTGGGGTTGACTCCCACTCCCAGCACCATCAAGGGTGATGTTTCCACACCAATAGGGGCGACTGACCAAATATTTAGGGTGACACCTTGCACCACTAAGAAGACCATCAACACCTTTGAGGAGACACCCCGCACCATTGGGGTGACTCCCCGCACCATTGGGGAGACTCCCCGCACCATTGGGGTGACTCCCAACACCATTGGGGTGACTCCCCGCACCATTGGCGTGACTCCCCACACCATTGGCGTGACTCCCAGCATCATTGGGGTGACTCCCTGCACCATTGTGTTGACTCCCTGCACAGTTGGTGGTGAATTCTCAATTAGGGCCGACTTCTTGAACCATTGAGGTGGCTTATCCCACATCACCATTGGGAGTGACTTACAACACCTGGGGACTCTTTCCATAATGAGGGATAACTCCTAGCACCATTATGGGTTACTCCATAGCCCATTGGGGATTGGGGTAGACTACTCAGGTCATAGAGGGGGACTCCTCACACCAATAGGGACAACTCCTGAGACCATGAGGGATGCCTCCTCAGACCATAGGGCCATTTTGCACAATTGGGCACGAGGTTGAAAACAATTTGTGCGCTTTCATTGGCAAATATTAAGAACAGAACCAGCTGTGTGCTTCAGAAGCTGAGATAGGCATATCTAGACCTTTGCGTGCGCTTGCAGAGTATGTTTGTAGAGTTACGTGCACTTCTGTCAAAGATACTGGCAAATACATATACACAGCGGAGAGCTAGAGGTGCAAACGCCGCGTAACAGACTGCAGAATTACATGTGCGTAGAGTTTGCAATGACCGCACATTGACGCAAATGTTTCACCATCCAGGCGTCCTACAAACCAAAATGTAACATCTAGCTGATACTCATTCTTATGGTAGTTATAAATTATAATAAACAATCATTGTCAGTTCTTATTAAAAATTGCCAATACTAACAATGAGCAATTTTGCACTTCCACTCTGCTGTCTCTTCCATGAATGTTGCAACAAACTTATTTACAAAACGTGTGTGACATTGGTGTTTGTTTTCATCTATTGTCAAAATGCAGTAATGGTAAATTGTTGTTAAAACCATGCAGGGTGTAATTCAATATTGCAGTTTAGCTATTGTTGCATTCATACCAAATGCTGATGCACTTCATCTTGACTAATATTGAGCGTTATATTGTGAATTGCCAATTTTTTATTGTCCCAGAAAAAATATGCAATATTGGTTTTTGTTAGTTTTTTTCAGTATTTGCTGACAATCCAGACTGTTTGGTCAAAGAAATTAGTAGTTCTTCAGTGATGGTGATGTGCAGTGGTTAGGAATCTTGGTGTCAGCTTGAATTAATATGCTATGGAGGGAAATGCAGGCATGAAATTGAAGCACAACAAATAGTTTAAAAGATTTCTTTATATGCGCTGTATTGTCTCCGCATGCAATATTTGGAAAAGTGTCTTTGCGTGCGCTTCATCTGAAGATTGCGCAACGCATATTTCTTATCAATGTTTGAGTGGGCTGCCTGCCAGATTGTGCAAACTGGGCTGATTGGACAAATTCAAGATGTAGTAACAAAATTTCATGAAACTAAATGAAATTATAACAAGAAATAGTGCAGAAAGCTGCTAAGGCCCCCTCAGCAGAATGAATCTCCACTCTCCAATTATATATTCCAATATTTTATGAGAAATTTGAATAGTTTGAAAACTGCAAACAAGTGAATATATTGAAAACAGTCTAAACTGCACCTAGGACGCATCATCAGATGAGGATGTCAAAATTGCCAATGGGGACCATCAAACCAGCCAGTGGGTGGGGGGGCAACAAGTTCCCTGACAATGTAAGGTATTGTAGTACTAGGTACTCAATTTTCCCCCAGAGTGATGTGAAGTTGAAATAGGTATCCCAAAAGGCCTACATCATATTGAACTTTTTTGCCTATTATTGACAATGATATAGCTACCATGAGGTTGTGGGGTTACCCTGACGTTTAACCTTGTGTTGCGTGATATTTGCTGCCCATGTTATGAGCATACCTACTATTGAAACCTAACTTGGATAGAAGTGTTTCTAACCCCTGGGGCAATACAACAGGTTACTCTAGGGTGCTTATGTTACACCAACAGAGCAAAATTTACAAGTTATTCTCAAAATCTTCTTTTTGACCTGCAGGCAAACAGATTATTCACAAGTAGTTTTCTAAAAAGACAATAATAGGCCATCTCAGACCCCCTCTTAACTACCTAAGCCTCATATCTTTACAACCCAATAAAATACTAGCTCCACCTGGGTGGGTATCATGGTAACAAAGAGTATTCTGTACCTCTAGGAACTAATTCAAACCAATAAAGAGATCAATACATTCAATCAAGCCACGCACTGGATATTTAGTAGCACATGCTGCTGAAATTTCAATATTTTGTTGCCCGCAGCTAAAGACATACTCCCACATCTTACTTACTAACTTATCTTACTTATCTATGGAAATCGTCTTTGAGCCACGCCTTTGTATTGGAATATCTCCAGGTTTGGGGAGTGTGAGGAAGAACAAAGTGGGAGAGGTGATTTGTTGAGGATAGCATAGGGCAGGAAAGGGAAGGAGAAACTGAGGGATTATTGTCCTAGCCTGCTGTCCAAGTCTCTCATTCATGCTCTCTCATTCATGCTCTTCACTCACTAAATTCTCTCACCTCTACAGTCAGGTTCTCATACCGTGTGGCCCTGGGGTACCTTATGGTACCTCTGCAGGGATTGCTGCTTGGACCTCCAGGCTCCAGCACCCTGTTCCTCACATTTTTAGTCCATGCCTTCTCCACAAACACTTTCGTTGCCTCTGTAATACATTGTTTCTTCTTATTCCCAGTCCCAAGAGAAAACACATTCCGTGTTTTCTGATGAATGCACCACATTCATCAGCTCCGCTCTCTAATCTGCATATTTTAGGAATACTCGTACCAAGTGTTCTACTGTTTCATTTTCTTCTGACTCACATTGCATGCATACCCTAGTGCACTTTCTGCCCACCTGTGCGCTTGTGCATTCACCTTCAGAGATTGGGTCTGGGCTTTGAACAACAGCTGGCCCCCTCTGCTACCATCATATCATATTTCATTCTTCGGGTTTGGCTTCTTTTTATACCATTTGAGCGTTGATTTTCCATTCATTCCAGCATGACATTTTTCCAGCCCAATCTGTTTCACTTGGGTGTCAATCGTTTTCTTCCATTTCTCCACACTCCATTTGGGCCTTTCACCTTGTTCATTCCACATTCTCCAGACATTCCCATGAGCTTCTACATCTTGCGGTCTTATACATTGGTACCCACACATTCTGGCTCTCTGCTTACAGTCCTTTTCCCACTTGCTCTGCCTACTGTTCTACTTGTGAACCTTCTTTGGCCACCTTGCCTCACACATCCTATCCCAGATTGCACAATTTGGCAGGCAGCACACGCAAACATTGATAAGAAATATGTGATGCGCACGTGAAATCTTGAGATGCAGCGCACGTGAAGACACCTTTCAAAATATCACACGCAGAGACAGTACATTGCACATAAACAATTCTTCAAAAATATTTGTTGTGCTAAAATTTCATGCACGCATTTTCCTCCATAGCATATTAATTCAACCTTACGCCAAGATTCCTAACCACTGCGCATCACCATCATTGAAGAACTACTAACCTCTGTGACCGAACAGTCAGGATCGTCATCGGTAACTGAGAGAAACGAACGAAAACCAATATCGCATTTTTATGGCGTGAGAATAAAAAATTGACGATTCACAATACAACGGGCAATATCAGTCAAGTCAAAGCGCATCAGCGTTTGGTATGAATGCAACAATAGCTAAACTGCAATGCCCTGCATGGTTTGAACCACAATTTAACATTACTGCATTTTAACAATAGATGAAAAACAAACACAGACGTCACACACGTTATGTAAACAAGTTTGCTGCAACATACATGGAAGAGACAGAGGAGTGGAAGTGCAAATTAAGCATTGTTAGTAATGGCAATTTTTATTAAGAACTGACAGGTATTGTTCATTATAATTAATAACTATCTTGAGAAAGAGCATCATCTAAATGTTACATTCTGTTTTGTATGACGCCTGGTTGGTGAAAGACGCTTACGTCTATGTGCGGTCATGTCAAGCTCAACACACATTAAATTCTGCAGTCTGTTTCTTGGCGCTCGCAGATCTAGTTCTCCGTTTTGTATATATTTGTCAGTGTCTCTGACAGTGGCACACGTAACTCGGCATATATACTGCTGCAAGCGCACGCAAAGGTCTAGATATGCTGATCTCAGCTTCTGAGGCGCACGGCTGGTTTGGTTCTTAATATTAGGCAATGAAAACGCACGTAATGTTCTCAACCCCGTGCCCAATTGTGCAATCTGGATCCTATCTAGTCTCACTTTATATGCCAGTACTGATATTGTTACTCGTTCTTCAAACAGGCTCCATCCCATCTCACCTCTATTTGCTTCTACGCCAACCCATCTGTTTGCTCCAAGAGCCATTTTCCGACCCTATTTTGTGTCACATCCAGTTTTGACAGCTCATTCTCTGTCCATCTCATGACATCCATTCCATACATTATACCAGGTACAGCCTTGCTCTTCCATAAACCTCTCAAACATTCATACCTGTTTGGTCTGCAGCATGCCACACAACCAAGTCCAACCCACCACTGTTGTGCCCTGAACATTCTTTCTGTCTTTGCCTTTTTGCACCCATTCTCAGTCATCCAGCACCCAAGGTACTTGTATTCTGTTGTACATCCAATTTCACGTCTCCCAGTCACCATTTTAGCTCTCATCTCCCTCTTCTCTGTTTACTACAATAACCTGGCTCTTCTCACCACTTAAATGAACCTGAAAGTCCCTTCCACATCCACTAACCACATCCAGCATTCTTAGTAGCTCGTCTTTACTTACACTCATAATGACGATATCATCTGCATACAGACAGCTTAGTCGTTCATTTCCAACACATATACCTGGGCAGCCCTCTTGATTCTCACTGCCAGTTCTTCT
Source organism: Gammarus roeselii (assembly GCA_016164225.1). Lineage (NCBI taxonomy): Eukaryota > Metazoa > Arthropoda > Malacostraca > Amphipoda > Gammaridae > Gammarus > Gammarus roeselii. The sequence continues at coordinate 13,563 of SDVV010003311.1, read as the reverse complement.
GTATATAATCCAAACAGTATCAGCAATAAGATGCATCCCTGTCTCACTCCTCTAATGCTTTTTACCCATCCAGTCTCAAGCTCTCCAAGTTTGTATACTGCCTGTGTGCTTGCATACATGCTCCTAATGATATTGACTATTTTCTCACTCATTCCTATCCTAGTCAGTATGTCACAGAGGATGGTCCTATTCACTCTATCATAGGCTTTCTCAATATCCAGGAAGGCCATGTATCTTTTCTTCCAATCCTTTTTAATTCATTCAATCATTTCAATGACCACAAACATGTTGTCCTCCCCTCTTCTTTCGTTTTGAAACCCATTTTGCTCTTCTCCCATGCACTTCTATCATTTCTTTCATTCTCTCATTTAAGATGCCAAAGAATATCTTACCCACTGTGTCTGCCAAAGCAATAGGTTGATAATTTTTCAGCTCTTTTTAACTCTTGTGTTCTCCCTTGTGTAACAGAATCACTATGCATTCGTTCCACTTTTTTGGCACTTTCTCTTTGTTCCATATTTTCTGAAATAGTTCATGCAACTTCTCAATCAAACTTCTACCTCCATTCTTAAACAGTTCATATGGGATTTCATCTGGTTCAGCAGCTTTCCCATCTTTCAGTTTCATTAGAAACCTTTCAATCTCTCCATGACTTGTCTCCTCATTCATTTCTCCTATATCTATCATTTCCTTTTACATGTGAGGTGTCTCATGCCTTCCAAGTTCCATTTGCTTATCATTCATGCCACCAATGTCCTCCCAGAACTCAGTAATAGCATTTTTCATTTCATTTTTGTCATTTACACTGACTTCCTGCACCACCAAACTCATCAATCTCAGTCATTTGGTCACATCTATCTCCTCTCAGAAATCTGAACCAGTCTCTTCCACCCTCTTCTCCCTTGTTCTGCAGATATTCAACAATTTTTTCATCTTTTGCTCTAGCCTCACTCATGCCTTTCACCACATTTCTCTGCTTTATGTACTCCCTCCATGCCATATCAGCCATTGCAGCTCCTCCTCTCTCAACCAGTTTCTTTACACTCTTCTGCACCCTATTTCTTCCCTTTCTTTCCAGCCTTCCTCTCTTTAATTCCATTTCATACCATGCATTTATAGGCCCTGTCTGGAGACGGAGTTTGACATACCCAATTGACCTAGCTCCCACTCTTTTCAGAGTAGTGACTAGGGCATCATTTGTCTCGTTCACTCCTTGTCAGACGGCATTTGTTAATTCAACCTGGAATTCATCCCACTTGGCATCCCGTGGTCTCCATTTCCGCTTTAGATTGTTCTCTTGGTCACACCCTTCTTCTGTCGTTTGCAAATTCTGCAATTCATCACTAGCTTGTTATGGTCACTCGTAACATCTATCAAGCGATCCCCATCCACCCACATGCTTGTGACTTGGTTTCGTGCTCTTTCATTCACAAGCATGAAGTCAATGGATGACTTATGTCATGAAAATTTATACTTGGCACAATGCTCTAAGTTACGAAATTACCGCGGGAACGATTGGACGTTGTCTCTAGTGAGGATATAGGGATTTTCAAGTAAAAATACCTTCAAAAATGGCAGAGGTCACGTAACAGACTATTGAAACAATATTTATTCAACTGGTGTTGCATTTACACCTGATATTCATGTGATGATCCAGATGAGAAGGAACTGAAGTATATGATGAAGGAACCATAGAATACATCCGAAGTAACATCTGCAAAAGGGAGGTGTAGAAAAGGTGTATATCAGCTAACCAGGGTGGGCACTACAGTTTGCGTATTGATTTCATACCATATTACTACCAAGAGCAGGTGTTTTGACTCATGTTGCTGCTTCTGCCAAGTTTTAATGTAACCTCTAGTCGAGTGATACAGAAATGACATCTATCGGACGTGTTCCGTGCAGCGGTATTCCGATGTTCGGTTTATGCTCCATCACTAAAAATACTCTTAAACTTACTCACAGTTTTTTTGTTTCCATAGCTCAAAACTTGACAAATTACATGAAAAGTGTTTTCATTTTGATTGTAGTATGGAGATATATAGTTTACCGCTACACTTTGACGTGACCGCAACAGTGAAAATCGAGATAATTCCTGGAAGGGCAAATCGTGATTAATTGTATGTTGTATTGTTCCCGTGTAGTAAAATTTAGTAGGTGAAACAAATAAGGTTAACTGACATTTAGGTAATCTGATAATATACTGTTTACACTAACCTGCAATAAATAAAAGTAAAACATGTCAACAGGGGATTCTATACAACATATACAGTATACAACATATACATATACAACAACATAACAACATGAAACATTTGGGACAATTATTTCAAATTTTAAAACCTTCATCACGTTGTTAAATGAGCCATAGAAATGAGCAGATAAGTAAACATGTTTATACATGTACAAATAAACAGGTATTATGAGCATATTAATGGAAATGATACTTCAAAATAACTGATTGTTTACTTGGTCAATGGCATACAGTACATAACTGATCATAAATTACTGCATTAAGAAGTCCAACCGGTGTAATTTTTGGTTTCCATTTTGTTTAAAGTAAGCTTCCTATATTGATAATCATTCTTATATCTGTAGCCCTGTGACAAAGCAAGGAGGCTAGGGATCCCTTCCTCTGTAAATTCCTCCCTCAGAGAGAGTAAAACAAGCGGGAGAACTCATCTTTCTCAAAAAAATCTGTTAGGGTCGCTCCATGTACATGGTTGTAGTAGCTACATATGAAGCAAAGAGGAGAGATAGCGAAAAAAATTATGAGCAAGGAGTTTGATGTATTGATGCCGAGGGAGAAGGAGAACAATAAAAATAATAACAATAATAAAAGCTCTATTAACAACAAACATGGGCATAGTATTACAATTGAGACATCTTATTTTAGGGTTACAGTGGGAACAAAGTTATAAAATTGCTGCACACAACTAAGAATAACTTACGGCGTACAACTCAACCCTGCCTATGTGTATAGTAATGGCTTCCATCGCCTTTACAATGACGAGGCAGCGAGCGCATCACCAGAGCATATTGCAACAAGGATTTCATTTTAGGAGTTCATAACTCGAGTCATAAGGCTGTGTGCCGCTCCATGGAACAGTACCTTGATGTGATCTGATTGGTTTTCATCATGAACCGTGCTCGCTGGAGTCGAGCGAGGGACCTGCATCAGTCGCCTAAATCATCATATTTCACTGTCAATTTCTTTACGATATATTGAAAGTATTCTTTCCGCAGTGCATTACAATAAATCGGGTAACAATATTATTTGAAAAGCTGGATTTTAGCTTTCCTTGGCACAAACGAGAATTTTCGTATCAGCATGTTACCAACTGCATTTTGCCGCCCTGTTTGCTTTGCACCATCCTTGTCATCAGTTCAATCTACTGTGATGTATGCGCTAGATATTGAAATTCATCCACATAATCCAGTGCAACACCGCCTAGTTTTATTTCAGTCGATAGGTAGTAACTAGGATCCTTTGGTCTAACTAGTTTTTGCAGTGTTATCGTGAGGTTCAGCAAAACTATTACAGATATCAAGAAGCTTTAGCAATGCTGAGGGAGTCGGTGCTAACGACACCATATCATCTGGATAACTAAGATTGTTAACACAACAGTTGGCGACATGACATCCTTGGTTTTTCCTACACAGAAGTAATTCTCTCATCAGTGTACACGTTATACAACAATGGCGATAGCTGACCTCCTTGCCTAATTCCGTTTTACAATGATAAGTGGCTGATTTCGAACTACCACATCGCACTAAGTGTTCTTGTTCCTGTCCCAGAATACAAGCAAGTGCAAAATATGAAGAAGGGCTCCTCTCTCAAATAACTTGCTGAACGAAGTCCAACGGTTTGCTCTATCATAAGTTTTCTTCGCGTCTAAAAAAAACACAGAAAAACAGGCGAGTCTCTACATGTGTACTAGTCAACAGTTTGTTTTAATGCGAATATTGCCATTTCAGTTCCATGGTCCTTGTAGAGATTTCCAATTGACCCTACATTATCCTAATAACACTAAACACACTATACGTGCATCACAAGCACCTATTGCTATTGAGCAATCGCATCTTTTGATCTTTTTGGGTCACTAAGGGATCACCAGTTTTGGGTCACTAGCCTTTCGAGGTCAAAAGACTAGTTCAAAATAAATGAGTTTTGATGTTTTTACATACTGGGAGCTACATAACTATATTCTTTCAAGCGGTACCTACAATTGCATGGTAATATTTCGCTTATATATTTGATAATGAATGAAAGAACATATCGGTCACACTGTCTGTGTATCGCATTATATTAAAGGTTGTGCCGCAGCTACAATGGCTTTTCAGTCTCAGATACACTATAGTATTTCCAAGTATTGGCAACAAGAGAATAGGAAGGGAATGAATAAGAAGGCAGTTAATTTGCCCCATGAATTGATAAATGAATTAAAGTTGTATAATGCAAGACAAACAAATTCGCAGTAGGGAACTTAGCTAGTTATGGTGGTTTCCGCAGGAGACCAGAACTGGAAGACAACGCTCGTGGAGCACCATCGTTTGGGCTGCCCCGGCTCGGTCTGGAACCTGGCGTCCAAGAAAAACGCCTGCTGCCGGGATGACTGCAATAGCTGGATCCAGGGCATGTTGTGGCGTTCTTGGTAAGGACCGTTTCTTTTGACTCTTGGTCCTATGAACTCCCATTGTAGGTGTTCTCCGGGTAGCTTGGCTGGGACCCCGGGTCCGGACTGTGGAATAATTCCTTTTGTTACAAGGAGTAAGGTCTCTTTTTTAAGACCTTTAAGTTCACCCACTAAAGCCGCAGGCAACAATTTGTGCCTTTAATTGAATGGAAAGTTTGGGCTCAGTCTGGTACCTACAAGTCTAGTTAAGTAGTCAGCATGAATTGTTATTGAAATTTAAAGAAAGGAGGGGCTGGTTCCGTTGAGTGGTAATGACTAGCCATATTTTAGAATTTGCCGTTATGAAATTAAATTCTTAAATGGTATTCCAATTTTGTCAAATATAACACTGCATCTGAAATATGTGTGGAATTATGATTCAGCAGGGTTCATAGGGAACATATACCTGCTGAAATTCTTTTCTAGCTGACACAAAATACAGTCAGGCTTGACTGCCACATGGCTTATGACATTATTCATCCTAATTTATTTAGCTAGCTTTAAGCATGAAACTAGGAAAGGGCATTAATAATCTAAGATTGCGTTCAAATATTTCTATGTTGTCTACCTATATTACACTATTTACAATCACCAAATCAGGCATCACTTTCAGCCTGGTGCTGCACACTGGACTGATCAGTCCACTAATTGGCTAAGTATGGTGATATAAAAAAATAACTTATCACCATATTTATATATATATTCTAGGCCCCCCTAAATGCTTAAAAAGAAGCTGTTAATGAAACTCTTAATATAAACTTGAGGACTTACCCAGTATTGGCAGGCGGACTCACTGAACCACGCATTAAAAAAATGTTCATCAAATGAGTGAATTGGTTCAATGCCTTACCGCAGGCTTACTCGATGTTGCCGCGAGCAGAATAGTTTGAACTAGTTTTGTCTAAAACTTACATTTTAGATGTGTCGGCTCCCATGATTTGGTCTATTTGAATGAACACCATGAACAAGATAATGCTTACCAGTCTATTTTAGTAACAATTGTTGGGACACTTGTCCTCTACAATCTCATTGTTTGCATCTCTCGGTAGGTAGCTACAACATTTCCGTTCAGCTAGTACAAAACTGCTTTCAACCATGATGGCAGTGCAACAAATATTTTATTTGGTTAAATAAATACGTATACCCACGGAAAAATAACATGGAACATATTCATCAGAATGAATAAATGATTCAGAGAAAAACCTTGAGACAAATATGACATCAACGCCTTCCCAGATAAAACCCGAGAGGGCTTTCTTAACTATCCGGAGCTCGAAAGCAACACACAGTGTGTGTTGTGACGACGGCTCTGCGAATTTTACTGATTCAAAGTGACCACAAATCACATTTTAGTGCAAGTGAATAGTACTAGGTGGATATTAGAGAATACATGGAGTGTGGTTCAATATAATTAAAACAATTCGTTGAGGAAACGAACTGCTGCAACATGCCCTACTTACTCCGATAAATTAGGAATTTTGACTGTTCCTTTTACCACGTTTTACTGGCTCATCTGATTGAATGGTAAATACTCAGCTAGGTATTGCTGGCCAGTGCAAATGGTAATAGAATAAAATAAAAAGGCTTTACCTTGGGATACCTCTTACCCCACAGAAGACAACCTTCATTCTATGCTGCGGATTGGCACAGAAAAGGAACCCTACCTCCGTTGTAAGTCAACCTCTTGCTGACGAGCTTTGTAACAAAGTCGTGGCCTTGCTTCCATAATTGTTAAAGAAGCACCAGTGAAGATTATACCCGCTGTGAAGCAATAGCGTGCTTGATTTTCTTGGCGGCTTTCCTATCTCCCTTTTTTTCCCTTTCTATATTACCTTGGATATCTTCACTCAGTTAAGTTGGGAATTTATAATTACACCATACCAAAGATTTCATTCCTGCGTTCCTCTGTCATTGACCCAGTGTCTGTTGTTTGGTGTTTGCTCATAATACTCAACCTCATTTCGTAGAATCAATCATTTTAACCACAATAATCCGGAGTCAGATTGTGCCTTGAAGGTGAAAGCACAGTGTTTACTTGAATTAGTGCCGCTCACAGAAGCTCACTTCAACTTTAACTCTAACGATTTGGTTTTGCCAACTGGCAACTCTTCAACCCATTAACCTACCAATCTTACCAAACTTATCAAACCCATTTTAAATCCAACTGACTGTTTGCGGTAGACAGAAATGTTTGCAATCTTGCAGGACTAACCTGGTCAAGAACCTTGGAAATTGAGGTGGCAATATCAATGGGTCGATAATTATTTATATCAGAAGGGTCCTTCGTTTTACATTTCAGAAGAGGAATCGCAGTTACATGTATAATCTCTCTTGGTAGCTCCTTGACATGAATGCAGCCAGAAAGGAAGAGAACAATCACTGCAGTCAGTCTGTGGGAAGCATTCATGAACACTTCACTCAGTATGTCATTATTTTCAACAGCTTTGTTATTTTTGAGGCCTTTCACAAGGCTCCTAACCTCTGCCATATAAACCATTTCGTTAACAGCAGGAATATTATCAAGGGTGTTTTGCACTCAACCTCTATTCTCTTCTGTGTCAACAGAATTAGCAATGTGCTGGAAATGCTCCCCCCAGACCCTTGCAATGTTTGCCTTCCCAGTTACGCACGCCACCGCGTGTGGAAGTGCTTCCTTTTTAGGATTAAGTGACCGAATTTTTTCCCAGAAATCTTTGCATTTAATTTCTCGCTATTTTGCTAGAAGAGCCTGCGCACGCAACTATTGCTCGTTCTCTCTCAAAAATGCGAGTTCTCTACGAAACCGTGACGTTCCTATCCTCATTGCTACCACAAGTTGACCTCCTCGAGGTCTTCCTGCAATATTCCAATTAAATACGGCGTCTCGTACAGCATAATTCAGTTCTCGTGCTCGTTCATTCCAACCTGGGACGTTATATTTGTTCGATTTTCTACTGCCAAAAACACACCTTTTTGCAATTAACATAAACTTACTCGTACAGCCTTACAGATTCAATCTAACGTTATCAACACCTTCATTGACTCTGAGAGGCCTATCAGGAATATTTGTAAGAAAGACATCGAGCTCAGCATAGAATCTGTCATGTAGTCCCTTATTATCAAAATTTCAATCAATCGTCTTAATCTCGCGAGAGTTAGGTTGTCTGGAAGTTTGCATTCCCTCTACCCTCAAAGTTGCCCCTAAAACACGGTGATCCGTGCAGGCAACATCGGTCAGCAAGTGACGTGACAGGAAATTGCTGCATCTAATAACAGCGAGGACAAAGCAATATGATCGATCCATGAGGTGGAAAGAGAACCGTGATTCACATGCGTGTATGTGTCAGGTGGCAGCAACCTTATGTTCTGAAATGCAACACTATGCTCAGCAAATAGCTCTTCAATTTCAATGAACCTATTTGTGCGTGGGCAGGCATTAAAAGCACCTAAAATACACACTTGTTGCTCTTTCCTACTTCCAATATAGCTACCCCAAAGAACACCCATGCATCTGAGATATTTCTCCAGACTTTCACCGGAGTTGACAGGGAAGTAAACATTTAAGAAGAGCAGAGAGGTCTTGTTAAATGTAACGTTTAGACCCAGGATTCTATTGAAATCGTACTGCCTATTTTTTTATGTTGGCTCAGAGATTGTTGCCCAATGAATGTCAAACCCCCATGTGGCCTTCCCACCCTAATTTCCTTAGTCTCATTGACAGAGGAAGTTGAGAATGAAGCTATATTTTCTCCCAGAAATGACGGTAAATTAAGCTGCCAGGGATGAAGCCACGTCTCCTGCAAAGCTACTGACTGAGTTGATTTGCAGAGGTCTGCGACATAGGCTTCACAATTTTCCGCTAAGCCAAAACAATTCAGAGAGGCAATTCGAACTTCTGTTCTGCTACAGTTATTGACCTCTAATATATAGCTGCTGCGCCCTGCACTGGATCCCTTACGAGCCTTCTACTCTTCACCAGTATCTCCCTAATCCGTTCTACAACATCTGCTTCACTTTATTCATCTGTCAGGTCGTAGTCTTTTGGTAAGCGCACGTTGGTCTTGGCTAGCGGTATGCAAGTTCTCTTTTCTCAAATGTTTTCGTCAAAGAGCATGGACTCCAGTAGATTTGTGTCCCCATACATCTCAAATGGAGACGTGTTCCCTCTTGTGCGTAGACATTTCTTGCACTTGAATGACGTTTCTTTGCCAAGATGCTGCTTCACACGTTCCTTCATTCTTCTTAGAGAGAAACTACTTCCAGGATACGGTAGTGACACAAAGAATTTCGCAGTGCCATTAGTCGCGCAACTCTCCTGAAAAGTACGCTTAGTACCTATCTTCAGGTTAGGGTTCTCCTTCGATGATTTTTTCTTCCTAATTGCCGACACATCCATGAATCCCTCCTGATCGCTCGGCACCGTTTGCTCATCATCTCTAGTGCTTGAGTCGCGACTTTGTGAAGATTTTTTTTGTCGTACCATGTCACTGTATTGGGTTTAACATGGGTTGTCCGCCTTCAGCTTTTGTTGAGGTAGTGATGTCGGTGGCGATGGTGGTGGTAGGGGGCTTAGTGGTGTCAATGATGGTGATTGTGCTCGCGAGAGAGAAGGTAACTGAGTTCGTGGTTGTGGTATCAGTGATGTTGCGTCGGTGGTGGTGAGGCCGGCTGAACAGCTGGTCGCGGTATCATAGTGCGCCGCGCTGTCTTGTCTTGAGGCACAGGAGATACGGCATTGCCAATCGTACGACCACTCTGAAGGCCTTTAGTTGCCATCGGTGCATGGATACCTTCTAAGATACCGGACGATTTTTTCTCGGCAAGCATTGTTGTAATACACATTTCTATCTTTGATATCCTATCAGCATTGTAGTCACAACTGCGAGGGACTTTGGCATGGCTTAGTACTTCATCTAGTGCCTGTTGAATCTTCTTAATTGCTTCAGAATCAGACGACATTTCGATTTTGACGTCACGGGTTTGAGCAATAATATGAGCTGCATCTAAATTTCTCAAGTCAACAGAGGGGACTTAATTAATGTAAACTGCTGCAAATAGCGGAATACGTGGGTCATCTTCGTTCATCAGACGTATAATAGTATTTATAGCAGTTTCAGGCGCTGTCGAGGCACCTCGACAAGACGACAGTCTCTCTCCGCCACCAGATGGCGCAGTATTTGGAGCCTGGGGCTGAACATTTACATACAATTGCAAAGCCTCATTCGCTGCCTCCACACCGTATATTATCTTGGCTATTGCAAGCATATTGACTATCGGAATGACGTTTCTTCTTGCTCTTAGAAAACATAGTACATTATTTACATGTACGTTATTTTCACTTCCACCTGCACTGCTGACATCCTTGTCTTTTGGTGCCATCTCTCAGTGTGGTTGTATTTCAGGTTTCAAGTCATAAACTCTGTAGGCGCTACTCTCGCGCCATTTTCATTGGGTGGCCTTTGTCAAGAATTCAGCTCTCAAAACACAGTATTCAATCAGCACCTCTTTTGTTCAGAACCCACAAGTAGATTCAAAATGTGCGCCAGGATCTTATACACCACCTGTGCGGTACATCAGCACAATTTTAATCACCACTCTCTGAACGGGTCACAAACTCTGGGAGCACAGAGCAGGCACGCCCTCCCACCACCAACGAAGCAGAATCGTTTGGGCAAATATGAATTTGACGTGTTAAGTGGAAGAAAATTGGGAGTGGTGGAAGATTAGGCAGAAGAAGGAGTAGCTAAAGTTGATAATCAGTGTTTTGTTTCCAAATAGCTTTATAAAGGGGGAGGTGTCCTTTCGATTGATCCTGGTAGCGTGATGAATGGCGACGAGATACGGCAACTAAGAAATAGCCTGAGAGTGTCCCAATAGTTCCGGTGGCCAATACAAAGTGCTGATATTGGATGACCTAAATGTAGCAGTTGGAGATGGACTGATGAAGTTAGTGCTGTAGAATTTGTGAACGAAGCAAAAGCTGGTGGCTGGAAAGGGCTTGTTTTAGAAGCAAGATATCCACAATTATATATGGTTAAGGATGGCCCATAGTGCAGTAGTGGAGAGATTGCCGATGGATTTTGTGTTGATATTAAGGAGCGTGATGGGGAGACTGTCCGTCCGCCAAAACTAACTCTATTTATCCCTATCTTTAAACCTTAACAGGGCACATTTTGCTCCCCTATTAACTATTGATGTGGGTAAAAATTAAGTTAGTTATAGAACTATGGGCGTTTGTGAGTGCTTACGGACCAAGTAGCAAGGGGGTTAGAAGGAGAGGGAGTATATTTGGAAAACCCCGATTGAGTGCATTGCGAGCTCTGAAGGTCTATGCAACGTGATTGTAATGGGGAACTTAAATGTATGAGTTGGAGATGCAGTGATACAGACTGTATTAGGAAGGTATGGCGTTTCTGGTAGAAATGATATGAGAGTTGATCTGATATCTTTGTGTATGGAGCGGGGACAGGTGTGGGAAGCAGCTTGTTCGAGAAACAAGATATCCACAAGTACACATGGGTAAAGATGGCACGTGAGGCAGAGATTGAAAGATCGCTGAGGGATTTTGTATTGATTTTGAGGAGAATGGTGAAGAGACTTATGAATTTGTGGGTATTGAGAGGGAAGGGGGAAAATGCCAGGTTATTTACTGGTATGAGTAAGGTTGAGAGTGGAACAGAGGTGGAATTGGAACCGAAGAGCGGAGGTAGAAGACAGGTTATGAAGGTGAGTGAAATAAATGGGGCACGTGAGGAGCTCCAGCCGGCATTGTGGGAAGAATATGGCAAGGTGAGAGGGCAAAGCCCGAGAAATGGCCAGGAAGAATGGAAGACGTTCAGGTATACGATGTTGAGATGGACCAAAATTATGTGTTGTGTGCGCCGCTTGGGCGGGTGTAGGAGGAAGGACTGCGAGTGGTGGAACGATGTGGTCTCAGAAAAGAAGAGCTTTGTGATTGCAGGCGAGGTCGGGGTTGGATTACGACATCTGTAGAGAAAATATAAAAAAGGTAAAGCGTGTAGGGAGGAGAGCATAGAGAGACGATAAAACTAGGTGGGAAGGCGGTTGTACGAAAATTCTGTAAACAAAAATATATTCTGGAACGAGGGAGGGAGTGAGGATTAGGGAGACGAGGAAATAGGAGATGGTTAAAGATGTAAACGGCTGGCTGTTGCTGGAGAGTGATGATGTACGGAAGAGATGACCTGAGTATTTTGAGGAGTTGTAGAATGTTGGGGATGTCAGAGGGGCGGACATGCTTGTTGTGGGTGGTCGTGCACGGAAGGTGGTTTCGGGATCGTGAATTTTTACTGACATTACTCAAGAAGCAGTAGGAAAAATACCTGATTTGGACGGCGTTGCGACCAAGTGCTTAAGGAGGGGTGGAGTAACGATAGTCATGTATGGTTAGTGGGGCAACTAAACCTGTGTTTTGTGTCGGTCGTGCTGACGATTGAGTGACGCAATGCTTGCACTGTTCTCTTGCATAAGGGCAAATTACGGAGATAATTTTGAATGCAGGAACTCTTAAGGTATCCGTTTGTTGTGTGTGTTAGGTAAATTGCAATAAAGAGTGCTAATCAAGAAGATCCCAGACGGTGCGGAGAGTGCGATTGACTGGGATTAGTGTTGCTTTTGGAGTGGTTGAGGATGTGAAGATTAGATTATGCAATGAGACAAGTATGTGAAAACTACTTTGCGAAGGGAAATGATTTGCGCTGGGCCTTCAAGGATCTGATAAAGGCCTACGATAGGGTCGAAATGGAGGTGATGGGAAGGGTGTTGCGTTTGTATGGAGTGGGCGCAATTAGTTAAGAACGGTCCAGTGTCTTGAGATAAGGTTGCGTGCATGGATGGAGTGGTCAATAAGGTGAACGCGTGTGTAATGGGTCAAGGTTTAGAGTTGTTACTAATAATTCAGCTGGCAGTTGGGTTAGAATCTGTTTGCGGATGTTACGGCCATGGTAGCTGATTTGGTGGAGAAGTTGTATAAAGTAGTGTTGAAGTTTGGTAGCGTGTGCAAGATGAAGCAGCCTGAGTTAATGAAGGTAAAAGTGTAGTAACGCGATCTGAATCATTGCCCTCACAAATGGAAAGCAAATGGAGGAAGTTCAGTGTTTGAAACACCAGACCTGCTCATACGGAGTAGACTGAGCGAGTGAAGATTGAGATAAAATCTTGAGAGAAGGAAAGGTGTAAGTGTGGAGCGCAACGAGGAGTGCAACGTACTATAGGACATTGGGTAGGAGAGCAAATAGAGGGTTTATGAAGGGGTTGGTGTCCCAACTGTGTTCTCAGGGGCGGAGATACGGTGAGGGGCAGGAGCAGAGGAGAGAAGGTTGAATATTTTCGAGATGAAACGTTGGAGAAGCATGACCGAGCGTGACGTTGGGGTATACTATCAAAAAATACTCCAGCGGGGTTATAAGCGGCAGTAGTACGGTTAGATGCCACAACCTCAGCGCGCGCTGGGGCTAGTGGTCTCCATATTTCTAGAGGCCTTAGCAAATAAATAGTGGAGGCATCTTTCCGGGGCATTCGGACCCCTAAAAAAATAACGTTGTTCGAATAAGAACGACGATGGTGAGGAAATTAGAAACCAGAGTACTTTCACGTGTTCTGAAGTGGTTCGGACTCATATTGAGGATGTATGATGAAAGATTTGGTGAGTAAGATGGTGAACGGGGAGGTGAGTTGACGGAGGCCTAAAGGTTGACCCAAGTTTGGGTGGATGGATGGCGTGAAGCAGGAGGTAGGGAAGAGAGACATCAGTGTGATGGTGTCAGGGAGCGTGCAGTGGAGAGGCGTGAGTGAGTTGACGGAGGCCTAAAGGTTGACCCAAGTTTGGGTGGATGGATGGCGTGAAGCAGGAGGTAGGGAAGAGAGACATCATTGTGATGGTGTCAGG
>SDVV010003310.1:0-21563 GCA_016164225.1 Gammarus roeselii | reverse complement strand
TGACGGTGGCTGGTGTGACTGAGGAACGCTATGAATGTTCGCTGTTAAAAAATGGTACCGTAGTTAGGTAGTCGGAACAACTTGGGGCTGATAAGGCAGTTGGCGGAGATGATAGTGGTTGATCTGACGTTAGCTATAAAAGAATTTAGCGCCAGGGATAGCGACCCCCAAATTGCTCTTGATTTCGTTTATGTGATTATGCATCGATGTTTTCTTTTGTTGTTTGATGAATGATACTGAAGAGGGAGGCAACATTGTCAAGTGCATTCGGTATCTGGTGGAAACATGCACCGGTTCACATCCTTGTGATGAACTTTGTCTCCCTCTTATGAAAATTATTTGTTGGAGTAAAAACATTGGTTTCCCCACGCATATGGGGAGGGCGTGCGGTCTCAGTACAGCCCGTAGCGATGCGAAAGGCTGTGTTTTGTATTATTTGTCGGTTGATTATGGGTGTATCTGTGCACAAATAATGTGTCCGATGAATTGTTTAAAGAGCTTTCTTATTGAGTCATTACAGTATTTATAGGTAGTTGTGATAAGTAACCGGAGTACGTACAGTCTAATTGAGGCTTTATTGCTTATAGTGTTTGTGTACGGATTTAACATATTTACTCCGTCATATGTTACTACAGGGATAGTGGTGTTGGAACAATGGGGCAAGGATAGTGTACGCCAATAGGGGAAGGGTGCTGGGCGTGGGGCTCACTTCAATCTGGGGTTAATAATGTGAGCGATGGTTGGCTTTCGGACAAAAATTATTCAATTTTTCAGCAGCCAGACTTCGAGGGAGTTCAAAAAAGTCTGGAAATGTCCTGCTGCGGTCTCGTGTTCGTAGTGTTCCGCCAACGAACTGATGACAATCCTCTGCTGATGAAACTTTGCGTAAACTCAATCTTGATATGTTCAGTTGCATCGTTTGATAAAACCTTTCCATGACAGTTTTCAACTACTGTTCATCGTCTACAATAACATCATGGCAATTTCTCATCATTACCGGAAACTGATCAGCAATACTACTGTTTCGTTTCCTACCACACAAGCCGTTCATGTTTGTTTTTCTACCCATGGCAAGGCAAGAGATTTTGCCAAATATCCAACAAGAAACTGAGATGGTCATCATGGAGTCAAACATTTGTAGCAGTTTATTTTTTCTAAGATGGTTGTAGCAAAATCATTGGGAACACTGCAATCAATACCAGTATACCAACCTCTAAACAACACATGTCGCCTTCTCACAACTAATACTGTAGGTTCATCGGCAGACAGTCAGACTGTCTGCCGATGAAGCCCGTCGACATCAAGAGAGTTCTCAAGCGATTAACGTACAGGCAGCTACCTAGGCTTACCAATTTGTTTTGCATTTGAATGTATCAATCCGTGATGAGAAGCTCTACAGGCTTGGTGCTCGCGTAGTGTCAACTGTTATTATCAAATAAACTTTAGTTTACGTGAGCTATTCGTCCCACTGATTATTTGAAAGTGAAACGATGGAAAACACGGTATTTATGGAATGTCGTGGTAAAGGTAGCCTAGGCGACAGTAAATAAGTGTCAACACCAATCAACAACGTTGTTTCAATATAGCGGATCCCAAAGGCTAACGACATGGGACTGACAGGTGCAAGCCAAATGTGTGACACTGCCCTGGTTCAAAGGGTAGGGTTGCTCAGCTTGAGGTAGGGGGTGTAACTTGGCTGGACAGTCATCCTCTATAATTCCCATTTTCATATATTAGGCACCAATAAATGTTACCATCATAAATAGCCAATCTATTTGCATGCACAGTAGGCTTCGTAATACGACTATGCGAATAGTAATCATTGACCGGCATATAAAGTGATTCTTAGATCAATTGTACAGCCGATGTACATTGGTGGGGATACACATTGATATAAAAAAACACCCGTATGTTCTATTTATGTCTACATTGCGAAACATTTGAATCAGGACATGTACCTTGGACAATATTTATTCTTCCCACTTGGAAGTGACTATTTCCTGCCACCATATTGAAGGTTATTCTTTAATTTGCAATTGAAACACAATTTCTCACAAACTTCAAATATTATTATCTGATTGATCCAGAACTCCGTAGCGCACGAATGCACTGAAGTTTTTGTCATATAACCAATGTTTACAAAAAAAAATCATGTAGCTCGACAGGACAAATCAATGATTAAATGGTATGTTGCAACTACTGCAATGATTATCAGGTACGTGTAATCATTTAAATTATCATGTACGTGTGATGATACTCTTTATTATCTACGTATAATAATTTCATCTATCAAGTACGTGGCACTATTGCATTTGTCATTTGCGTTACTCCGTTTCATTTGCCATGTAATTGTTATCATTTCATTTATTATGAACGTGGTATCATTTCATTTATCATTTACGTGTTATCATTTCATTCGTCTTGCACGTGTTATCACACATCCCTCTGCACTGCAGTTTATCTTGTATGTGTTATCTTACACCCCACTGACATGAAGTTCATAGCACGCGTTTTTATAACTTCTCATAGTCGAAAATCGTGGAGTTTTCCCTATTATATTCAGAGAATGTAGATATACCTTAAATATGACAAGGTGACGATGTGGCAGAGTCTCTCTAACAAACACATTAATCCCATCACGTCTATATCCCGTTTGATGTTTTGAGGACATAAAGAGATCTATACAAAACCAAAAAAGATAAACCACAACCAGGAAGCATACCGCAAATTTTATCATTATACAATACTCATGGTTTACATCTGTTAAATAAAATGTATAAATGGAAATATTTATCGATGCTCAGAAAAATAAAAACAATCGAATAATTACAAAACCAGAATTGAACCCCCTTCTAATTTGTTATATTTTTTTCCCGATGGAGCGCCCATCAAACCAACGCGAACGAGAGAGAACACCTGTTGCGAACCGTCATGGAAATGTTTGAACCTAGATATTACTGCAGTTCACAGAATAAATATCAACATTTGACATTGCCTTGGCAATCATCCTTCATGCAAGCGTCATAATGAACTCTGCTGTGCCAGCCTGCCACGGCTCGACACATGAGAAAATCTTCTGTGCCAACATGTCACGGCTCGACACATTAGGAACTCTTTTGTGCCAGCATGCCGCGACTCGACATATGAGGAACTTTTCTGTGCCAGCATGTCGCGACTCGACACATGAGGAACTCTTCTGTGCCAGCATGTCACGTTCGACACAAAAGAAACTCCTATCTGCCAGCATGCCGCGACTCGACTCATGAGGAACTCTTCTGTGCCAGCATGTCATGGTTCGACACATAAGAAACTCCTCTATGCCAGCATGCCGCGAATCGACACATGAGGAACTCTTCTGTGCCAGCATGCCACGGTTCGACACATGGGGAACTCTTCTGTTCCAGCATGTCACAGATCGGCAATTTTTATTTATTTAAAATGTCTTTAATAGAAGTGCTTGGGAGTTGGTAAGTGGGCAAGACTAGGATTCAGATCGGTGGGTGGGTCGAGTCCAGGAGGGCTAGCGTTGGGTGGTATAAGGCTAGGTGGGTAAACGGTTCGTGGATCGAGCAAGGAGGGCGACTGGTGGGCAGGGTGAGGACAGAAGGGTAAGCTCTGGTTGGGATGAGACGAGAAAGACGATCTAAAGGTGAAGCGAGGCCAGTAGGGCGAGACCATGACGGCAAGCGTTGGGTGGGGCGAGGCTGGGAATACAAGCTGCGAAGGGGCGCTACCAGGGAAGCGAGCATTGGGTGGGGTGAGTCTCGGAGGACATTGGGGATTGGATGGAGGTCTGTAGGGTGAGCGATAGAATGGTGGGGCCAGGAGCGCAAACGAAGGATAAGCGAGGCCAGGAGGACCAGCGGCAGGTGGAGCGAGCCAAGGAGGGAAACTTTTGGGTGAAACGAGGCCAGGATGACGGGCGGTGCGAGGAGTAAGACCAGAATTGTGCACGGTGGGTGGGGTGAGACAAGGAGGGCCCACGGTTGGCAGAACTATTCCAGGTGGTCGAGTGATGTGAGAGTCTTTGCTGGGGTCGTCGCAGACAATTATTATCTGTTCGAACCACCCAAACAAATGATACCGCAACAATCTCCAGAGACACAAACATTTATGAAAAAGGTAAGGGAAGACGACAAGTTGTACCAGCCGACGAATGATGCACCCCCCTACAAACACAAATTACTAGAATATATGGAGCTGCAATGGATGTATTTTGACAGGCGTTAATACATATTACACATCGTTATTGCAATACTTCTGGGAAATAAAATATATTTCAATTGCTTGAGAACTTTACACTATTTAAAAATGTAATTTGGGGCTATCCTTCGTTCCATATGTTTATTTGTCCCTACAAACTTTTCCCAGTCGTGAATGCAGAATTCTAATTGGTGTTTAATAAATGGTTGCGTCTTTCTCCTACATTCACCTATTGCTCAAATGAGTCTGTAATTACATTCGTCGTTAAGATCTTTTATTTTAATAACTGTTGAGCTTGCTCTAGAGTCCTAAAAATACATAATCGTCATGGAAATTTTGTTCGCCTGATCTGGCGCAGCTTTGACTCGAAATAGACTGCCCAATGTGCCGTGACCGTTTCTTCACTAATGCTACGGGCAGAACACCAATTTTTGTGCAGCTGAGCACTGTCTGGCGTATAATATACACGTCAACACGTGTAACCGCTCGATCTTTTCTCTCACTAAAATAGCATTCCTTGACAGCAATTATCTCGGTATTGTTCCGGTTGCAACCTTTCTTGAAAAGGTTTCTCTGGAACCAGAAGCATTTGTTACTCAGCCAACGACACGTCTAACATGTTCGCGACTTGACAGCAGCGGCCCAGCAAACAAACGTTAGAGTATGAACGGAAGAATTCAGTGATGCGTCGGGAGCATATCCCTTTAAATTGTTGCCTGACGAAGCCAGAACAAACACGTAACGGGACGATTTATATAAAGCTTTCAACCAGGCAGGCGATCAGAAGCGTCAGAGCACTGTCAGACGGGGATGCGAGCACGAGCTTCAGAGCAAGTCACAGTCTACCACGCGAGCAGGATTTTCAGAGCAATTGATTGCCAGACAAGCCTGCACATGCGTCTGAGTAACTGGCAGACAACGATGCGTGAACGTGAGTCAGAGCAGCTGACTGCCAAACATGCGAGCACGTGCGTCACGGCAACTGACAGCATAAACATGCTAACAAGAGCGTCAGAACAACTGACAGGAAATCATGCAAGCACGAACGTCAGAGCAACTGACAGCCAAACATTCGAGCAAGATCGTCAGAGCAGCTGGCAGCCAAACATGCAAGCACGAGCGCACGAACAGCTGACAGCATAAAATGGCGAGCGCGAGCGTCAAAGCAGCGGACAGCCAAACATGCGAGCACGAGCGTCAGAGCAACTGACTGCCAAACATGCGAGCACGTGCGTCACGGCAACTGACAGCATAAACATGAGAGCATGAGCGTCAGAGTAACGGACAGCCAAACATGCGAGAACGTGCGTCAAAACAACTGACAGCCAAACAAGCAAGCATGAGCGTCAGAGCATCTGACAGTCGAACATGCGAGCACGAGTGTCAGAGCATCTGAGAGCCGAACTTGCGAGCACGAGCGTCAGAGCAACTGACAGCCTGACATGCGAGCAGATGCGTCAGAGCAAAAAACAGACGTAGATTCGTCTAATGAGTATTATGCTCGTAGTCCAGCCTCACTATACTGCTATCTACGATGCCTTTCTACGATGTCTGGTTGGTTTGTATTACAATTTAATTTACCCTTATCCTATTTACGGTAATATTGTATGGGCTACCACATGAAGTGTTGATTTGGATAAACTGATTTGTTGTATGTAAGATAGTCCGAATTATCACAGGAAATGGAAACTTGGATCACACCCATCAACTCCTAAAAAAACTGGCTTTTTAAAAATAACAAATCTGCACTTTTAATACTGGCCATAGTAGCCTTCATCAAAAATGGTCAATGAGAATTCCAGTATCTACAACACAATTATTGAACTCATAATAGCATTAATCCAATCCCCAGTTCTCGGCAATTGGCAACAACCCAGCGAGCCAAAGCATACTTTCTTCCTAAGGTTTGGAATTCTCTCCCATTAAATTTGAGGCATTACTCCTCCTTGCGGTATTTTAAGGCTGTCCTGAAACTGTATATTATTAAACTTTATATTTGCTAGTGTCTTTCATTGCTTGTGCTTCGATCTATGATATTGTGTGAAGCGGGTTCTAAATGAACATTGTATTGGTATCCTACCTGGAATAGCACCTTGTATTCTAATCTGATTAGGTGTGTAGCCCGATCTGCTTTAATGTGGATATGTGTGCTTCTTTACTGTCTGCAATCGTTCTTGTCTTATGTGTAAGTGAGTAGTACTTGTTTTATGTTGAGGATACATCGTATGATAGGGTTCGTGTGTTGGCCTGAAAACCTCTTTAGGCTCTTAAATAAAGTAATGAACTGTTTGTTTTAATTGCGTAATGTCTGTAAACTATGTTGTCTATAAAAAAATGAATTTTGAATTTTGATCTTAATACAACATTATTGATAGCATAGCGACCATTTATGTTCCGTATCTTGTTGACATTTATTGAGTCATAAACAGACTGCGACTGTTATAGAATAGCTAAAATATGCTATTTACTTCCATGGATTTGTTTACGTAGCAGCGTCCAGAAACATGTTGACGATCCACGGTTATTTTAGCTTCAATTAGCCCGCCTGTTTACAATAGCTTTATTCATCTGAATCTGAGTACCTTGCGAGAAGTGAAACCTCAGAGAGCTCATCTAATTTTAACCTGGTTTCCCTCACCAGTCACTCCTACACAGCAAATTAAATAATCACTACATAGCCACATGCAAACACTTCAAAAAAGCATCACTCTTTCCCAGCAACTACAGAAATCAATGCAAGTTATCGTAGAACTCTCAACTTATTGAAACTCTCCTTCAGAGCAATTGACCCATCACTTCATGGTACAATAAAACCACTATATTTGTTAAAACACTCACACACAACAAATGACGCATCAATTCATGGAACAATAAAACTTCTCCATTTGTTAAAACACTCATACACTCCATATGGCGCATAAGTTTGTGCTCCAATAAACCATTTGATCTGTTTAAACACTTATACGCAGCAAATAACGCATAATTTCATGTACAATAAAAATAATTCATTTGATTTTCTGGTAGAGATGGTGATTCATTGTTATTTTTCCACTCTGTCCCCTGAGTGTAACGATGACCATCGTTAATGATTCTATCGACACCCACATCTCTCATCCGTATCACATTGACCTACAGGAGTGCATTTAATAAGCGAAGGTACAGTATGTCACGATATCAAACTGGCTCTCACGTGCTCTTTCGATACACATGCTGTTAATTGTTTCAGACTGTCACACTGAAGTGTTCGAGCCTTGACAAGATTGTCATCTGGAATGTGGCACGGAAGTCAAGATATTATATTGATTTATTCATGACCTTTAACTGTTCTTCTGTCAATCGATTAGTCTTCATTAGAGAATTAAAAGAAGGAATTCAATAAACTGAATATTATACAACTTTAACAACATTCAATTGGCAGACACAATTCGCTGAATACTTGTTTTTACAGAACTAAGTTATTAAGCGTTCAATGTTGGAGCAGCTTAAGTACCTGGGCCCTGTGGAGGAGACTAAGCTGGTGGAAACTGAGGTGGAGTGGTGGATGGAAAGGTATAAAGTGTCGGGTGCACTAAAAAGTGTACTGAGCTGTAGGACGTTGGGGATGGAAGCTAAGTGAGGGTTGTATGAGGGGTAGTTGTCACAATTACTATACTCTACGGTGCTGAGACTTTGGGGTTGAGACCAGATGCGAGGAAAGGTCGAACAATTTCACGATGCAATGTTTGAGAGGCATGGCTGGAGTAACTCTCAGAGACAAGATCAATAACGATGTTGGTCATATTATAACGGGATGACAAAGAAGCTGGTGGACATAGTAAATTAATGTGTTCTGAGAGGGTTTGGACCCATGGTGAAAATAGATGATGATGGTTTGGTGTCTTCGCCAGTATCAGTATTTAGCATACAAGTTTTCCTCGGAATTTCTAAGCAAACATATAAAACACTCATCAATTGAGTGTTTTATTGTCATCGATGAATTGGGAATGCTTTCAAACACCTCTCAATAATCGCATTAAAGTTGTTTGCACGATGGCTGTGTTTGATATCACATACCCTTTGGACAAAATAAGCTCTACTATTGAATAATCGAATTAAAAGTTATGCATAGAAAAAAATTATTGCGCACGACTCATGAAAACCAAATAAATTAATTTCAAGATCGTAGTAACTTTGAAAATGGTGTTAGTTGCGGCGGCATGTATGATGGTCCCTCAGTTGGCGCCAGTATTTGCTTTCCAGTGATGAAATCTTTCGAGCAAGAATTCCCGAATAATGCAAAATTGCACCCTACGTGGAATGAGTTACTCAACAATTCATTTAGAAACAAAAGGTTGTATAAACGGAGAGCTGTTTACTCCTAGTCTGGATGGGGCTAGATCAGGCAGTCACATGTAATGGTGTCCTTGCCGAGGCAGGAACACTCAACACTCCCCACCAAATGCTCTCCCTGATGAGGGGCGCAATATTCAAACGGACCCGCGTCTAGTAAACATTTTTTTTGCATCATCTTCTTCAAATTGATTAAACACTCTTCCAAATATTGGAAAACTCCGAACAGCTGACTAGCTCCTCTGTACTTTAGTATTCCTCCATGCCGAAATGTTTATCGAAATTAGTTGTAAATACATACAGGAAGTCCTGGTGATGGTGGGAGCCGGTTGACGCTCGCAGGTTCACCTGCAATTTCTAACAGTGACAAACACATGTAGCAAAATATCTTGATAAGATTTAATCAAATATTAGTGAAACACTAACTAGAATATAGTAAATTACAAGATTGTATCTCGACTGCTTATAAGAGTGTTCAAGGACTGGTCATATGAACAATGAAATATGGTGATACTATGGAAAAAAAACTTGAATTGCAGTCGTGAAAAGAGTCGAGGGGAAGCCTCTTTTGGGGCTGTAAGTTCCCAGCCAGAAACTTGTCTTGTAGCCCTCCTCAAATACTCTTGTCTTGTATCCCAGCTGAGATACTCTCGTCTTGCCCCTAAAATATGACCTTAATTGGGTGGCCGTGCAGGAAAGAAACTCTACTGAGACAGGATATTTTCGAGATGTTTTTTTCGGCAAAACCGGCATGGTTCAGCTTGTCCGCTGCATTAGCTGAAGACAAATTTGTTAAACTTGTTTTGCTACCTAACCAATATGGTATTGCCTAACTTGAAGTAGCGCAAGGCAGAGGAAACATACACACGAGAACCACAGTACACTTTGATTCACACTATGTTTTAGGAAACAACAAAGTAATTTTAGCAATCCAGTTTATCACCTCCCCGTAGATTAATTGAATGTAAATGCAATCGCTAAGTGACACTAAATATTTTTTCATATGAGAGAAAATAAATTAATGGAATCATTTAGCATAATCGTGATATATTCGATATTTAAAATGACATTCTCGTTGGCTCCGTATCATGAGAAGCAAGTTTGTTCACTGGAAAACCCCGAAGAGCGAATAATTATGAACTCAATAATTCCATAGAACTGCGAGACTCAACGTGAAAGCTGATTACCTAATTTGATGAAAACGTACCCTTTATTTACCTAGTGTCCTCGATTTGAGGTTCACTTATAAAAACATTAGAATACACCGAGGCATCTCGTGAACAAAAGATTGTTAGTCTTTTTTAAATGCATGACATCGCCTGGTCTTCCTAACCTGCTTTGTATGGGACCAGTACTGACATTTAATGTGTAGAAAAACCTCCCAAACCACAGCAGAAGACGATTGGGAATTTCGGACATTCAAATAAAATATTGTTTTTACTTGGATGAATAACATCTTTATTCAACAAGCTATGTATTGTAATTACTTTGGGGAAAATATCGTCCGTCACAAGTCAGTATTATAAATGACTGCCGGGAGAGTGACTACCGTCACAAGCTATTTATTGAAAGTATACCTTCCCATTCATATATATATATATATATACATATGATTTCCCCTATAGTGACGTGAAAAGCTATTTCCTGGAACTCACAAAGCTCTTGGAAATGGATGGAAATAGTACGTTTAAGGTAGTGAACCTCGTGAACATTTCGTCCATGAAAAAAGTTCATGAAGCCGTTGTTAAGGTCGTCATCCAATAATCCCTTCAAACGAGATTCCCATTTTGTTGAGTTAGCAAGTAGTACACGTGATATCTTGATTGGGTAAGTCGGTCCAACTAAAATTGCCTCTTCAGGCTCGTTAAGCTCAATAGATTCACCAGCACGAGGATAGCTCCAACAGGACAATCGAAACACGACAAAATTTTCATAAATAGATGTTCACAATTTCGACAAAAACAACTGAATCAATCTCAACGGTACGACAAAGGGATCGGAGGAGAGTGAGCCAATGAGGAAGAACTATCTACAGAATACTGAACTTCAGAAAGGTAAAACTGCAGGTAAATTGTTTCGGGGGTGAGAGGAAACGACATCCGCTCCGAGGGTCGTCTCGGTGGTGTTCGGTCCCATTGGTCGGTGAGAGATTCTCTTGATGAGAGCACCAATTCCCGGGTCACTCGCCCAACAGTGAGGCTACAAGATTCTACGGAGGTAGGTGATTCCGACGGCGGTCATCAGGTCATCGGTGGACACATAAATATTTAGGGTCACCGAGGACCTTGTCACATTTGCTGCGATCAGGTCCCAGCACGATGGACGGAGAGGTTGTTACAACTTCAACGGCAAAACGGGTTCGCTCTGGAACACTCGTTAGGAGGGAAAACATTCAGATAGACTGATCTGTTATTTAAAGTAGGTCCGATCAGCCCGGGCTAGGAGTCCCACGGCCGGAGAGTTAAACATGATGTTAGTGCACCGAAACGGGCGTTGTAATACGCTGCCGAGAAACAAACTGTCCGATTAGCATGGCTTCCCGTTCACAGTTACAAGAGTATAACAGTCTGATCTAGGATTCCCGACGGTCAACTCCAACGTCAATCCATCACGACATAGCGCATAGATAAAGACCTCCCTACACAAAGCCTCTCACACCTTTGCTCATCTATGTGTGGTAACAGCGCCTCAGGGGTGTTTGAATGTAATGGATGTGATCAGGTCAATTCACTCGTTCATTATACAGTGCCTGCAAACGTTACCATTAAGAAAAGTTTCCTCACACCGTATGCAGAGGCTGCTTAGCATCTCTGTGTTATGAAGACGACACAGAGGCGTGGGCAACTTGAAACGAGTGCGTGCGGCTTTAACGTAGAGCAGAATCTGGAAGGCTAAGATCTTTTCGACATTTAACAAATGATAAAATTGCTTTTTTAATAAAAAAAAATGATCGCTGTCGAAACAGTGCCCCAAAATAATTAGTCTATTTACATAAGGAAAAAGAGTCCCACGTTCTTCATTTTATTTTCTTCTATGGTCCACGCGGTCTTTTCCTTCCATAATCATTGTATTCGAAATTTGTATAGGTATTTAATTTATGTTTTTACCTTTTTGGAAACCATGTTTAGCTTGGGGTTAGTTTTATGATCTCTATTGGTCACTGCATCTATTGCCTCTATGTCTCATATTTTTGACGCCCTGGACACTAATTTTTTAGATTTCGAAACGTCAGCATATGATTAAGAATTATGTTTATCCAAACACCAGTATTCCAAATCATTATTGAGATTTGTTTCCCTAAGAAAAAGCCTACTTCGCACAAACTAGTAAGGAATTGTGCAGTGTTTAAAGGTGGGATGGCTCAAGAGTCCGCTCCAGTAATACACCAAATAAATTAACGCTAACACTACCCAGCCTACGTGAGCGGCCCAAAACCGTTTGAACCCTTTCCACACTAAATGTTCTTAATAGGTCATTTCGAATAGTCGTCAGGTCTCTCATATTATATGTATAGTTTCAATGGCATTTTATCAGTAACCATCATCGATACTGCAACGGCCGTGCGAATTTGCAGGCTTATCAAGACTATTGGAAACCTATCGCGTTGATTGTATTGCTTGGTCGTGCAAATAAACACGACCATTTGCCAGTTCTCTATGCAGCTCAAGGTCAAAGGTTATGACCTGCAAACGAGTGTTTTCTCTGATCTGATCAGCGCCTCCGCTAACTCTTGCAGCCTCCGTCGAGCTGAAAACAATATTAACTTGTTACTCTTCAATAAACGCTGAATCCACTCTATGTTGTCCAGGCTTCTATAAATGGCGTAATTATTGCCAGGTCAATGCACGATCCACTGAACGAACACATACATTTGTCAAAAAAATAGTTTCGTGCATACATCAATGTAAATTTGTCGATAATCCTTCTTTCATCAATAATGATCGAAATCATGTTATGCCATAAAAAACATCGGCAGGTAAGTTATTTCGTCGGTTTTACGTTTACCTTGCGAATAATTTCTTTCTGCGGTTTATTTAACCACGCGGCAGTAATTTCAAGGAACAGTTAATGTATCATTCCATTGAGAGTGCCTCACTGGAAATATTTCAGTGATGTGTATTTACCCTGCACTTGTTTTTTCAAATATTGATTTGTTCTCATTGGTATTAAAATGAAAACATCCAATTTCCAACATGTAAGCACAAATCCAAACCCCCAATAAAATTGCTTATATCAAGAACTTTGTAATATTTGGCGTTGCCAATTAGTCAGTAGGATTATATTTTATGAGTTTCACTTTATTCAACCATCTGCGACTGCTCTCCATTAAAATAAATTGAAAAAACTTTATTCCTATAATAACCAAGAGGAAGGGGCCCCCGGTATTATAATGAGCACTTATCTCCTCAATCACAAGGCTGGTAACGCGCTGAATGGTAACATAGCCACATAGAAAAGAACAGAGACCCTAAACATTGAAACACAATCAATAAATTTGATAATGCGGTGCATGGCCCATGATCAGCATTACTATTGAGCCACATAACCAACGAGCCAAATTGCCCACGCGCATCTTGGCCCACGAGCCACATGGGCACGAGTCACTTGGTTCACGTGACGCATGGCGTACGAGCCACATGGCCCACGAGCCACATAGTCAAAATCCACATGGTCATGAGTCACATGGCCACGAGCCACATGGCCCATGAGCCACATGGCCATTAGCCACATATCCACGATCTATATGGTCACGAGTCACATGACCCCTGAGCCACAAGCCCCCGAGCCAAATGTCCCCCGAGCCACGTGGCTCCCGAGCCACACGACTACGATCCCCATAGCCCACGAGCCTCATGGCCACAGTAAGTGGCACCATATCCGAAAGCATTACATGTAAAGTCGAACTTACTGCCTTCGCAAGATTGCCTCTGTTAGAAAGTTGCAGGCGTGGTATACGCAAGGACTTGCAACGACAATGAATCTTTTCTGGTGGAAAAATATGGTGAAGTGACGAGATTGACAGGTAACAAGGAATCCATGTAGATTAAAATTAACGTTAAATCAAACTTCGAGAAGTCGCACAACATGATTTTGCTGCCAGAATTTGAACGGATACAGCGTTTGTATGAAAAAATATATCGATTTGTATTAATATGGGTTAACGGGAACTCTACATAAACATAATGTTATGATGTCCGCCATACTGAAAGGAAAAAGCAGCACGTCGACATGAATAAATAGATTACAATAACTTCAACGAAGGTCATCCAGAACCGGTTCTCAGCGTAATGTTAATACTATTAAATGTGTAACTTGCTTTCGTGTGTTGACAAGGAGGTATGGATGTAAAAAATCCTGAAGTAAATTAAATTGACTATTGATAGCAGCTTGATGAACGCATTCAAAGTTATAACCCACGTTGGTTGGTTTTATAGCATGAATGGATAGATTTTATATGCGCACTAGGAAGCCTTGCCGCTTTAATCTAACCTACTTGCTTCTCAATGAATTCACCGTCTGATTTAAAAACATCATAAATGTGCCCGTTTAAATGGCAGCGAATCCAAATACTTCTGGTTCCACACGATAAAAATATATCTGGGCAGCTCATCCAAGATTTTTCTGTTTTTGTTCCTTGTAGCGTGTGAGTTAGATTCTGCTACCGTTATCCCTGCGTGTCGTAGAATGTGAATAACAGGGAGCCTTGTACCCGGGAAGATAGAGTCGTGTTACCGCAACCCCTGCATGTCGTAGAAGGCGGCTGATAATAGCGAAGCGAAGAGGCTAGGACAGCCTTCCTCTGTAAAATCCTCCCATAAAGACGGCAAGACAAGCGGGGTGAGAAGGGGCTCCCGCCTCTTTGAACCCTGTTGTTAGGGTCGCTGAATGTGCGTGGCTGTAGTGCAAATGAAGCAAAGAGAAGAGAAATCGTTGATATGTTTGTCAGGAGGAAGTTTGGTGTGTTGGCGCTGAGTGAGACGATGATGATCGGTAGAGGAAGAATGTTAGTTTGGCAGGAAAAGTTGATCACTAGAAGGTGTGATATTGAGTGATCGATTAGCTAGTAGCGTTGCCGAGTGGAACGAGGTGTCCTCAAGATTGATGTGGGTGAAAGTTAAGCTAGGCGTTGAAAGATGGGCATTTGTGAGTGCGAACAAACCTATTAGCGAGAGAAGTTCGGTGGAGAGGAAGCACTTTTGCACTGACCTGACTGAGTGAATATAGAGTTTTGGAGGCCAATCTGATGAGGTTGTCCTGAACGACCTTGTTGCGACAGTGGGAGATGCTGTGAGGGAGAAGTGATAGGGAGGTATAGCTTTTATGGTGGTAATGATAGAGGAAAAAACAGATAGGTCTGTTCATAGAGCAGGTGCTGGTGGACGGAGACGGTTTACTCACGACGCGTGATATCCGCAACTTAAAATGAGCAAGGATAGACCATGGTGCGTGCAGTGGTGGAGAGTGCGCTAATGGATTCTGAGCTGATTTCGAGGAGAGTGGTGGGGAGGCTGTTGGATATGAGGGTGTTGAGAGAGGAGGTTTGAGGAGTGTCCGACCATCTGATGGTGTAAGAAAGATCAAGTGTGGAGCTGACCATCTGCTGGTGAATGGAAGATTGAGTCAAGAGGAAGAGAGGTAGTGAAGTTGAGTAAACTAAATGTGGTAAGCAGAGCTGAGATTTTTCAGAAGGCTTGAGGGAGGAATAAGACAACGTGAGAAAGCAGGACCTGGGAGATGGGAGAAAATGGGAGACGTTCAGAGATGCGTCGTTGAGATGTGCGAAGTGTGTGGGCTTTGCGCCATGTTGGCGGGTGCAGAAGAAAGGTCTGCGACTGGTGGAACGAGGTGGTCAATCTGGCGGTGGCGTAATTAAAGAAATGCCTTTGAGATGTAGCTGCCAGCGAGGTCGGTGGTGAGCAATGACAACTATAAAGAGAAGAGAAGAGAGGTGGTGCGAGTCGCGAGGAGAGTAAGAAAGGATGTTGGTGCTAGGTAGATCAGACGGTTGTGACAAATATTCAAGGAGCACAAATATATGCTCTGGAAAGAGGTGAAGCGCGGAAGAAAGGGGGAGACTGGAAAGGATTAGGTGGTTGAAGATGAAAATAGGAAGTTTTTGTTGGAAAGTGGTGTTGTACGAAAAATAAAGAGAGAATATTTTATGAGTTCCCAATTGCCGAATATTACAGAGAGGCTGACATTGTTGCTGTGGGTGGTGGTGAACGGACACCGGTTTGGGGAAAGAGACTTGTTGCGGATATTACTAGGGAAGAGGTGCAGGAGGCAGTAGACGGTATGAAAGCAGTTAAAGCCCCTGGATTGAATGCGTTACGACTGAGTGCCTGAAATGGGGTGCGTATGTATAGACACACATCTGTTGCCCCCTGACAAGGAAGGTGGCTAAGTTAGGCCGAAGTATAGGGGAGAGGCGCCTAATCTTCCCGTCACAAGACTGCCGTGTCCATGCCGGGGCTCGAACTCGCAACATGTATCACCCGAAGCTGACCTTGCATTTGGACACGCTAAACACTCGGCCAAAGCGGCCTCCCCTGAAGAGAGGTGGAGTAACAATTATTGTCTAATGACTTTGTGAGGCTACTAAATCTGTGTTCTATGATGGGCGTGGTGCCGATTTAGAGGCGTAGTGCTTGTAAAGAATATCAATATGAATGCAGCAACTCAAGAGGCGTCAGTTTATGTTTGGTTATGTCTCATTTGTTTGTTGATTTCCGGTATATTTTTATAAGTTTTATCTGTAGCGCCAGATGAACATCTCTCATAGAAATTGAAATTTTGCGCTTTCAGTAAATAATTTAATTTATTAAAACGGCTTTTAGTTCTTCGATTTGTGGTCGGTAAATTGTCCGGGCGAATGGTGATCAAAAGGATCAAAGACTGTGCGGATGGGCAAGTGGAGAGGAACAGTGTGGCTTTAGGAGTGGTAGAGGTGGTAGAGGGTAAATAAAGGATATGTTCTTTCACAACATGGATTTGTAAACGGCTAACGGCATGATTGCATGGAAGCGCTGTGGTGAAGGTTGCGTTTGTATGGATTGGGCGGTAATCTGTTGAAAGCGGTTCAGAGTTTCTATGTTGACAGCAGGAGCATTTGTCGGAGTGTGTTATATCTCCCTGGCTGTTCAATTTCTATATGGATGGAGGGGTCAGGGAGGTGAACGTGAGGGTTTTGAGTCGTGGCTCTTAGCTGTTGGAGGCGAATGGGCGGAGTTGGGGAATGGGCCAGATACTGTTTGAGGATGATACGGCACTAGTGGTGGTAGAGCATGTGAGAGGAGGAAGATTGGAGTGAACGTGGGTAAAAGTGAAGAAATGAGATTCTCAAGAAGTGTCGATGCCAGCAGATTAGTGTCCTTCAAAATGAAGAGTTGTTGGAGAAAGGTCAGTGTGTTTAATATCTGGGCTCCCATGTGGAGAAGGCTGAACTAGTGGAAACTGAGGTGAAGTCTCGACCGAAAGAAGGGTGTTAAGTGTTAGGTGAACTGAAGAGCTTAATGAACTGCATGACGTTGGGATGGAAACAGAGAGAGAGGATTGCATGAGCTGATGCCTTAGGGGTGAGCGCAAAAGAGAGAAGAAGGCTGGATGTTTGCGCGAGCATGGCTTGAGTGACGCTTAGAGAGAGGATCAATGAAGACAGGATTGGAATTAGAACGGGGATGGTGAAGGAATTAGAGGACAGAGTTGATTCGATGGTTCCGAGGTGGTTCGGGCACATGGTGAAGGGCGATTGGTAAAAATGTTGATGAAGGCGGAGGTAAGTGGACGTAGGCCTAGAGGTATACCTAACTTAAGATGGATGGATGGTGTGAAGCATGCGTTAGGAAGGAGAGACTTGAGTGTGGAGGTAGCGACAGGGTGTGCAACGAATATACGTGAATGGAGATTGATTGTGAATGGATGATTTTTGATGCGGCAGGAGTAAACCAGTCGCACTGTTGGACCCTTATGCTGACACTGACTTCGCACAGCACTCCTGACTCAGAGTGTGCGTTGCCGGGTATTCTGACCGGACGATTTGGCTCAAAAGGGCTAAGTCATGCATTGCCGCATAATTGCCGCATAATTAATCCTTGACCTGCCTCCACCCTCTCCACATTGATATTCGTAGCTCGCCGCTCATTCGAAGGTAGAAGCAATGTGACCTGAGATTCGATATTGTTCGACATAAATGTATTATGATATGATACATATATCAAATGTCAAATGTCAATGAAGAATACTGTGTTCATTCCGTCCAGTATTATTTAAGCCTGAACCATTATTGATATCAGTCCAACCTGGACCATTATTGATCAGTTATTTTTCACTTGACTCTCACCGACAGCTATTGTCATCTCATATTTCCTTTTTTCTCAGATAGCCATGATTGCTACACGTTCGAGTACTAAGGTCTTCCTCATCGGGTATTCCAGTAAGCATTTTGGAATGCCCACGGAGTGTGTTTGCCGAACCCAAGTCATCTGCCGGGGAGGGTATCCCGAATACCAGTCAAACCAGAGTCGCACTCTGTCAATAAGTTGGATGTCCCGATTCAGACGTGGAAAGACATAATGCGTCTCCGTAACAGAAAACCCCATCGCAGGTCTGCCAGCAGGAGGTCTTTGCCGGGCATTGGATGCTTTTTTTGATATTTCGCATACCGATACCTCAAAGGAAGTTAGCATAAAATTGGAGCAAAAGCACCTGGAGCGGAAGAAGAGAGAAACGAGTTTAAGATAGAGTGGGAGACATGTACTTCATGAGCTGTGCTTCTCTCTATCAGCAGCAAAACTTCGGATAATACAATTGACTATGACGGAGCGGTTGAACCATCCGTCGTTGGTTTACTGCCATGTCGGGCTTCGAGACAGCAAGGACGTAATTACTCCTTCTCCTGCTGCTGCTCTCGACCACACCCAAGTCTTGCTGCTGCTCTCGACCACACACAAGTCGTGCTTCTGCTCTCTACAACACCCACTTTCATCAATGCATTCACTGAGCTCTATTGTTGCATATTGATGCATTTCCACCAATGTCATCAATGAGTCTATTGTTGCATATTGATGCACTTTCATCAAAACCATCACTGACCTCCATTTTAAAGTGACTCACAGTTTTTCTCCCACAACGGAAAAGTTCATATTAAAAAGGCATTCGGTCGAAACTCAGCATAACTGTTTAATGGAACATATTTTTCAGATTAACTGCTGTTTCGGATATTTGATGCAATCATTCCGGTTTGTTGAACTTAACTTCACCTAATTTTCTGATTTGTCTGCATAAGAGTCAAACAAAGCATGCAATATCCTCTGACCTCACCTGTGAGGCAAGTCACTGCGCTCATGCTAGTGTCTGGAGAGGCGAAACAACCTCGCTCATGCTTGTGTCCGGAGTGGCGACTTACTGCGCTCTTTCCAGGGTTTGGAGGGTGTACAGAAGAAACATGTAGCAAGTCTGTTTAGGGACCTTTGTTAACATGATGACTCCCTAAAGACAATGAAGATTATTTTTGTTCATGCGACAGTACCGTTTCATCAACAGTGATGAGATTTTGTCATGTAAATAAGCTGGAAGGACCCGTGGGGCATGTCGTGCTGATACCACCTGAACGTTATTGTGACCGGACAATGGATGAAGAGAGGAAGAGCGTGCACTTCAGACAAGAAAAAAAGGTAGTGGGGCATTTATTACGGAACCGGGCTGAGCGAAGTGACGATCAGTGTGAAAACTGTGATGGAGATGGATTGTGTTTGAATTATTTATGCAGAAAATTTTGCAGTATTCAAGATGAACATATAATACCCAGCTCTGTTGGACCAATTCCGGAAATAATAAATAAATATCTCTCCCTGAAAGATTTATAATAAAGGCAAATCATTCAATGTAATGATATAAAATTATATATTTTTTTATTGTTATGACATAATTTAAGGGTTTTTATTTCAGGTTCATGATGAATCTTAAACGCATAGTAAAAATTCCATTGACCTCATTATATATTAGGAAAGGATTTTAGCAAGCTTGCTGCGTCCCCGATGGTGTGGATGCATGGGGAAGAAAGAAAGCAATAATGTATTTTGAAGGGATGTCATCAATCAATATTTGAACGAATAAAATCACATTAATTGTTACTTTTCCCCTATTGCAATTACGCTTTCCAATTTTTGTTTATTCCCGATACACTGACTAGGCTCCACCTCTGCTGTGTAACGGCCTTGGGGGTGCAACGTCTGTCTCTATTCGAGGCACAGACTCTTGGTACCACTCGGCATGTGTGATCTTCGTTCCGAGTCGGAAGCGAAAAGCCCCAAATTATTCATGTTGTAAGCTGCAATGAGACACATAACGGCGGCTCGTAGGCCTGAGAGCGATGATCATCTCCTTGTGCCTACTAGAGGTAGGAAGAGCAGGTCATGTTGGTGGCTGGTGGGCCGGCAGGAAATATTATATACATCGATGGTCGTGGCAGGCATGCTAGTATTAGGCAGTATTTACTTCCAGCATCTAAACCGCTCTGTAATTACGACACATAGAAATTAAGTTAAATATTGAGAGCAAAAACCGTGGACTTGTTCTTGACACCTTTGCTACGATGATTCATCCGCTCACTTTTCGGAGTGTGAAATTTTTGAATATTTTTACCTGCTGAAGTATTAAAATATATGTGCAACATATCACGAACTATCACTTAAAATAATGTTTAGATTTAGGAAACGCTCCAATAGACTTGAATCACAGCTATGGCATGATATATTAAAAATACATATTATCAGCACATAATTACGAAGACCAAATTGCAAACCAAGTCAGTTCGTATTCTCGAAGAGTAATTGGAGCTTCAGACTACTGAAAGTTCGTTCTCCTGTCGTCTAAGCAGTGATTGGAGGAGGTGATTACCTGGGAAAACCGTGAAGACCACTGCTCATCGACAAACTTGTTGTGAAATTGTTGTCTATTAGGTCAAAGAGGGTGAGTCGGAGGCCGAATCGTTCGAACTTCTTATTCTCAGAAAATGTTAGTCCACTCTACAATTCAAAATATTTCTTTCAAATATATAACATGATTATACAAATTTAGTATCTGAATTCAAGATCCAGGTAACATAACACAAAATATTATGAAACATTTATGCTTGATGACACATCTTTTTAACTAATTTCCAGCACATGAGAAGAAATTCATACCGTTTCTGCTCAAAGTTAGCTCAATTGTTTCACTGTTTCAAAGTTGTTTCTCAGCGTGCGTAAACTTTTTTTCGTGCGTGGGTAATCAGCAAAGTCTTTTCCGGTTAGCTACCATCTTAATTCTGAATGAACATTAATCAATCAAACATCATGCACTGATGTGTGTAAACTGTCAAATAGATGACTATAATTTCCAAACCACAAGGTTGCTCCTGTTATATGTAATTCAAAGCTATTTCAAATATTTTCTACGTACGTTGAGGACAGCTTGCATACAATGAAATTTCATTGATTGGCAAACGCTCAAATTAGTAATATTCAAGTAGTTGCTTATTGGCAGGTAATTTTTATTTTTAATACCTAGTCTTGAACGAAGGCTGACCCTTCCTGTGAATGCCGTAACAGGGCTTTTGCTTCAACTGAAAAGAACGCCCCATTACCATTCATCTAGAGCCCTCCACTTGGCCAACACTTTCATTCGAGTCCCTCATTTCCCAAGGAACGCTATCAAACATTATACATTTAAAGTTTATTATTTTTACTGGCTAAACTCATTGCAATAAATGATGAAAGAGTATAAGAGAATTAGCTCAAATATTTACAATAGGCATGTAACATTATGCCCTTTGCAAACGAGGCAGATGACCGTTCAACTACTCATGATGACATGATTTATGAACAGTCACGCATAGTGGGATAAATTTCAGCCCGCGAGTTGAGGTTGGGCCGCCGCATGAGGCGAGGGGCGAGAACTGTATAATCAGCAGAGTTTTCATAACGACAAGAACTTCAAATGTATCACTTTCTCTCTCCCTCTCTCTCTCTCTCTCTCTCTCTCTCTCTCTC
>SDVV010003309.1:0-21564 GCA_016164225.1 Gammarus roeselii | reverse complement strand
CCCCCCCCCCACCCACGAATATCCCGACAGCGGGATGCCAAGGGCGGGAAAGCACATCAGAGCAGCGTCAAAATCAACCATTCACAACCATTCTCCACACACGCCTGTTCATTGCACGCTCTCTCGCCACCTCCACATTCATGTCTCTTCTTCAAGAGTGTTATTAGGAATTACTTGCAATGTAGACGGAACGTGGGAAACTCTTTCTTGGACCACCAACCAGTCTTCTGCCCCGTTACAGGGTCAGTCAGTCACGGCTTCGTGCATTTACCTGTGTAGAATATGCTGGTGTCTTTATGTTGAAGAAAGCACATGAATTGGCGTACGGGAAAATTGCAATTGACGTAAGTGCATCCCGATGAGCAATTAACTTGGAAGTAGCCAAGAACCTGTCAGCAGCAGCATTTCTAAGAACATTCCAACGATACTCCGCTCGTCACTCCTATTCCGTTTCCAAACATGGTTTACAAAAGAGTACTGAACCATTCTTTGGTATACTGCCATAGATACCAGGGGAATCGTTGCGAAGTTAAGATTCGTGACGAGGGTCAGGCTGTTATGGAGACTGTACCGGGCCGCATTGCTTCACAAAAAATAAAGACGACGATGTAAAAAGCGAGAAACTCAACTCTCGAACAGGAACAGTTAGTCAACCGGTAACTTTGTTCTATCCGTTAGAGGTGCGAGCGAGAGAACCTCGAAGAGTTCTCCAGAGTAGCCGGGACGACCTGACACCACCGCATCATGTGGGCCGCGGAGAAGAGAACAAAATGTGACCCATCCAAAATCGACACGCAAGATATTTCAATCTTAGGGGCTCTAAGCAAGCCAAGCGCTGCTAAGCCGTGAAGAGAGGCATGGTAATAAGCACGCAAGCGTTTCGTCACTTAGCTGCAATAAGTAAAGAAACGCTTCCTTCTGTGTCAGGAAAGTGCTGGAACAATCCCTGAATGCCCATATCAGAAGCTTACATCGTTGTATAAATATGTTTGTAAATAGATTTAATCCTTCCAGTCACGGACGTGTTGGGAAGATCTAGGTAGAATTGATCGTGAGAGAAGATAGGCCGGGCTCTTTGACAACCCCCTCTCCTCCCTCCCCATCCCTGCTCGAGAATGCCTAAAGCATCTGTCCGGATGGTCTCTCATGGAATCGAGTATAAGAAAAGGGCCGGGCTCTTTTACACCCCCTCCTCCTCCCTCCCCGCCCCGCTGGAGAACGCCTAAAGCATCTGTCCGGATGGTCTCTCATGGAATCGAGGATAAGGTAAGGGACGGGCTCTTTAACACCCCCGTCTCCTCCCTCCCCGCCCAGCTCGAAAATTCCTAGAACATCTGTCCGGATGGTCTCTCATGGATTCGAGTATAAGATAAGGGCCGGGCTCTTCAACACCCCCTCTCCTCCCTCCTCGTCCCTGCGCGAGAATGCCTAAAGCATCTGTCCGGATGGTCTCTCATGGAATCGAGTGTAAGATAAGGGCCGGGCTCTTTAACACCCCCTCTCCTCCCTCCTCGTCCCTGCGCGAGAATGCCTAAAGCATCTGTCCGGATGGTCTCTCATGGAATCGAGGATAAGATAAGGGACGGGCTCTTTAACACCCCCTCTCCTCCCTCCCAGGCCCCGCTCGAGAATGCCTAAACCATTTGTCCGGATGGTCTCTCATGGAATCGAGGATAAGATAAAAGTTTGTACCTAAGTTGGAGTCAAAATCATGTAAATGCGATATCATTGAAACAAGTATCACAGTTTAGCAATGCACTGTTTATTTATGGGCAGTACTCATCGTTTCAATAGTGAATGATGTTGGTAACAAATTTTGAATGAAATATCAAAAGGCGGAAAGCGCGTACTTGTGACGCCAAATGTCCTCAGGCGTCTGAGCAGGGTTCAACAATTTTACCCGCCCTGAGGGTATCATCGAAGTCTACCGAAGAGTCTTGAGGCGTGGGTGTCCTGCTGCCCGTGCCCATGATATCCTGATTAAAGTGGAACTCAACTAAGTAGCCAGTTCTTCGCACGTAACTACAACTAGTTTAGCTGTAGACATTATCTTAAATAGGTAGCATAGACTCACCTTTTCATTTGGTGAAAAATTGTACAACGCAGTTAAGCCTAGTCATCGGCGAACAAACAGAACTGTAGGGACCACAACAAATTCAAGGTTATTATTCGAAATTAACGGACATCACAAGGGAGTTCACTTAGTCCAGTCTTTATATTCAGTGTTCATGTCGGGGTCGATACTAAGTATATATTATATCTGTAATTGCACTAAGGAACTCTCTCGATGTACTAAGGAAAAGCGGGAATTCGTGTATTAAGACAACGTATCGTAGGAACTATAGCCACCGTAGGTGGTAACCACCTCAGTTAGAGCCTTCAGCGGCCGGCACAACTTGGCTGGGCTAGTTATTTAACAAAAGTTATTTTGATATACTGCTAGAATGGACTCTTCAGCCCATCTCAGGCCTACTACTATACAGAACTATACTATACTACTATATCATAATACACTGTACAAAAATTCTACCTTAGATGACTATAACAATCCAATTACTAACAAATAAATAATCAATCAAAGTTCGTTGTGCAGAAGGCGAATAGGGTTGTTCGGCTGAATTTGCAGGGGTAACAATAGTGGCAAGCAAACATTGAGACCGCGTGAACTTGAAGGGGTTAAATAAGTTTTTAACAAAAAAAATGCTGAGAAAGAGGCTGAAATTATTATTGTGTCAATTCATGCATTAAAATATGTAGCATCTACAATTTATCAACCAATTCAATTCACTCAGAGTTTAAAATGCTATATGATGTTGTTTTAACAGAGGGTTTAAACTGTTAAAACCTGTATAAGCAATCCAGGACAGTTGGGATTATGCGAAGGGCATCTTCGCTCGTTCCGATCCGATTCTTGCGAAGAGTCTGTACGTTGTACCTACAACGTGCACGTGGTGTATAACAGGGCTTCAGCAAGTGCACAGTATACTGTTAGAGGATTGCTATATCTTTTATAGTGTCCTTTCAGCATTTAAATCTGGAAGCAAAATTATCTGTCGATTTTCAATAGAAAATTATTAACACGTCGTGTTAATTTTTTTTGTGATGAATCGTGAGTCACAATCTTTTTTACGATAGAACAATTGTATTCCAATTTATCCATAACCGTGAAATACAATTTAAACTGTCCGAAAACCCAAATTCTCTCCTTAATGTGAACCAGTCTCTGAGAGTTAGCATAAATTGCTGAATATTCGTGGGTGGTGAGCGGTTGGCAATGAGCGCACTTCCTACTGGATGAGTCACTACGTACTAATGTTATTGATATAAGTTAAAATATTATCTATGCAATTTTACCTGCATCACTGCATACAGTTGTATATATTTGCCTCAAGGGCCCTTTGAATTTTTTATAACCTTCTGATCCGCACAACCTGCTAAAATCTGCCCACGCAACAAAACAAAATTTCGCCGTCCGAACCCACCTGCCAAAACCTTATTCAAAATATTGGGACCTTGCCACAAACACTGTTGGAAATAAAATATTTTTCAGACCCAGACAATTGACAACTCTATCTCAATTGAATGTGTACACTTCCGTGTGTCGTAAAACTCAGAAGTCTGAAATAAACTCGCCGGCAATCTACACCACACATTCTGTCAGGATATTCAATAATAATTTTCGACCGTTCGCACAGTTTATTGGAAAGCTCAATCACATATTATGTTAAAATTAAACGTTGGTCGTCTGTTCGAATATCTTCACGTCTGTCAAAAACCGCGCCTCCTGGACTAGGAACAAAGGTAAACGCTTCTTGCAGAACAAAGCCAGCAACATACCACTAATGCGTGCAACCGACCAACCACACCTTATGAGGACAACACATGAAATAGAACAGCCCAGTGAAGACAGGCTTTGGGAGGGAAAAGGACATTACGGTCACCAAAGGAGGCCATGTAACGCCATTCCCAAACCCGTATCCTGACAAGACACCAGGCACCATCCTTGACACGGCAGAGAGCACCGGCCTCATCACGCCACCAGGAATTGACCCTAGCAATGCACCGCGCACAGGCCCGGCCACAGGCGCACGCCGACCCCAGCACTTGGCCCACAACTTGGCACGGCATCAGGCACAAGCCCTGGCACAAACCCTGGGACGCCACCAGGCACAGGCCCTGGCACAGGCCCTGGCACAGGCCCTGGCACAGGCCCTGGCACAAGCCCTGGAACGGCACGAGGCACAAAGCCTGCGGCAGTCAATCACAACAGGCACACGTCTTGGAAGTGTTTGTGACTGTCGTAGGTGTTAGTTTAATTCCTTATATGTGGTTCAGATTTCGTGCCATATAAATTTTGTCGTCAATTTCATGTCAGCAGAATAAGGTCCACTTTATTACGTGACAGTAAATTAAAGCGCCCAAATGCAATCAATTAGAGGGCGAAATAAATATTTCCGTCCGAAGTAGATCGCGCTAATGATTTTAGGCCTAACAAGAAGGCCAAGCCCCAACGAAACTCTCCCTAGCTATTCACGTTGATCTAGCTTATAGGAGCGAACAAACGGTTACAAGTGGTTTATAATGGCAGTTGATTAGTTCTGAGGAGGTCTGTTGCACGTCTTAGTCAATTCGTCAAGTTCAGATTCATTTTGGAAATAAATATGAGAATATTTATAACTGCAGTTTCTATGTAGAAGCCTTTGAGGTGTTTTCCTACCTATTTGAACGCAAGAAGGACGTTCTTATCTTTGGTCAGACGAATACATGAGAGACACGGAAATTAGGATGTCAAGGATACAGTTACTATTATTTTTTCACAGATGCAGGGGATTACAATTACACCAAATTAAGAGACATGACAGAAAAATCTATTAAAACATACAAACTACAAAACAAATCAAGCATCAAACTTGAATGGGCGCAGTGTTCGCCCATTATCGCTGCTGTAGCCAAACATGACCATATATGAGCGTAATGCTTCCGTCCAAATGCAGTACTGACACTAAATATATGAGAGTATATGTTAAAACGAAACTTAGCATCAAAGAAATCAATTTATTTCACTTTAGGAAATATTTACGAATTTTCTTGAAATAATAAGTTGTAAACTTATCAATTGTGCCGTCACAAATTAATATATCTTATATAAAAACACATTTTATCGTACGCATTCAATAGATTCAATCGTCAGGCCTTGATTGAGAATACACAATCGTATAACATTATTCACGAGTATATATTTATATTTATATTATATCAACATATAACAGGCACCAGTAGTTACATTGAACATTCACAATTTCTCAACATTGCGGGTTGGTGCATCCCAAGGGCCCAATGTCTCCAGAAAATTCGGTGAGAATTCATGTCTACCGTAAAAATAACAAGCTGAATCTATTTTCAATTGTATTTAATTCAGATGTTATTTGGTTATTTTAGTTTTCAACCATGAGTAATCAGTAACATTTAAAAGTTATAGGTAGTATTGTCATCACATAGACCAAATTATGTTTTTTATGGTGATATTTTTCATTTAAATCTACGGATTGTATTTGCCATCCAAGCGGAAAAGAATTTATGATTAGTACTGGTGGCGTCACGTAGCCCAAAGCCTCTTGAACTTATATTACTTTTCGTGAACATTTCAGGCAAAAGAGTTACTTTCTTCCTGTAGCCCACACTTCCTACTTTCCGCTAGTAAAATTATACATCAGCAGGCATGAGCGATAAAAATAAGAAATACTTCCTTAGGACCTAACGAGGTCCACCCACATATCTACAAAAGGAAAAACTGTGAAATCGGTTGGATTATGGACCGGACAGTGAGTGACTTTATACGAAAAAAAAAAATATTATGGATGTTGATGATACAGCGGATTGTTGTTGTTGCTTAACCCTGGCTTCTCCAACGGTGGAGGAGGCACAGCCGGCGCACAGCCCAAAGTCCGGGTACCCAGCGACATGTGCTCGTTCATGATGTTTCAGAAGATGCAATTTCCTATATTAGGCGCACACCTCAAAGGAAGTCGATGCGGTCTCTCGGGCGTTCCCACAGATCACGCACCGACGTGATATTATGATCAAGCCCGTCGAGTGCGATGGCTGAACACGACGTGACGACGTACTCGACTGAATCGGGCGAGCCCCGGCATCGCAGACAGTGATCGGAAGGAACGTCATCCAGTTTGTGATGGTATGGCAGGAGGGCCGTTTGGTGCTCGTACCTCATCCGTGACAGGTAGACGAGTCAACTAAATTGTATTCAGAACTCAGATTTTTAATATGTCATGAAATATTCTTGAAGTTGGAATACTACAGGATTAAGACCATAGGACTACAACCATAAATTTAAATCCCTACTATTCCTGCCCTGAATTCATGGGACAAATTTGTTTACAGTCCGTAAATCATGATAAACAGCAAAGAACTGTATTCAACTTATGTCTGTAAAAGGAAACCTATTGTGACCGTACGAGAAAACAATTAAGGATGATCATTTAGGGAAAACGTGATAATTGCATCGAGGCATGTGATCAACAGTTCATTTAGTTGCATTTTAAGGTGATTAGTGGCATGAAGCTATGTTAAAAATTATGACGTCAAGCACAGTAAATTATCGCAGTAAAAATAATGGGAGAATATCATTCGGTCAACAATGAAACTTCTGAGATGAATTTCCGAATTCAGGCATTAAAACAGACCATTGAAAAATGTACAACTCGGATGTAGCTGACAATAAAGTGTATATTATGGGTGTTTTCAACATTCGATCAAATTCG
Source organism: Gammarus roeselii (assembly GCA_016164225.1). NCBI lineage: Eukaryota > Metazoa > Arthropoda > Malacostraca > Amphipoda > Gammaridae > Gammarus > Gammarus roeselii. The sequence goes on along the minus strand of SDVV010003309.1, from coordinate 14,785 downwards.
GTTCCAAAATATTATAATAATTTTCGGTCGCTTGGTTTGTATCTAATAATTACTTGGCCAACGCGTAGAACTGCTGCCTTTGCAACTTTAATTGATAACATTTTCGCCAGCAATGTCCGTGGTATAAATCGTGCAGTTGTGATCATTTCAGATGCCTTTCAATTCTTTATTCTGATGCTATATTCTCACGAATACTTCAAACCGATTGTGATTGCCTATCGCAAATATAGCGACGTAGAAAATCAAAATTTTGTGAAGGCGCTGAGAACGTACGACTTTATTGAAATAATATCTATAGTAAACTCAAATGATGCCTTCCCACGGTTCCATAGTGTACTATTTAAGCTTCTCAAAACGCGTGTCATTTTAATAACCAAAGAACTTCACCGCAAACAAGCAAATATTCGTGGATGAAACAGTGCTTAATTGTCAAATAAATGAAAGAAACTGTATCGTCGATTCAAGTGTCATCCTTCACCTCACGCACAAACAAGAATATAAACGTTAGAAAAATCATTCACTGAACAGAGTACTGCTGCTCGTGAGCATTGTATTCTAAATCTGATTGAGACCTCCCAACGAGACAGGAAAAAGTCTGGAAAATCCTTTGTAACCCTCATGGGGATAATACTCAAAATAATTCAGCTTCAATTATTGTTAATGATCCAAAAACGATTTAAAATGCCATAAATGATTAGCTCAATGCAAATCCTAGTATCTAGGACAATCAATTATTATTAACAACATCCCATTTAAACATTTTTAGAATAGGCCATCCTCGAACAGCCAATCTTTAACCATTTAGACCATTACGAAAGAAAAGCAATCATAGATGATTTAAAAACACTGGCTGGGATTACATCCCAACCAATGTAATTAAAGCGATCTCTGGGATTATGGTGACTCTGGTGGCCCAATTCAGCGGAAGGTCACTTCAGCAGAGATTTTTCCCCGACGCGGCCAAAGATGCTGAAATTAGTCCAATTAATAAAAAAAGAAGCAACTCTGACATACAGAATTATCGCCTTATATCAGTCCTACCTGAATGGCGCAAAAAAATATGTAATTTTTTGCTCGCTGCTACAATATATACTCACTTTGTTTCTATAAGGCTTATCAAGAAAACAGTCACTGTTGGAACTTTAACGAACCTCAGCAAAGCTTTTGATTGTCTGAGTCATGATATTTGGGTAGCGATATTAGGGCAAATGGACTTAGTTCAATTGACACAAACTGTATATAAAGGTAACTACTTGATAGAAAAACCCCATAGTGAACTGGAATAAAGAAGGATCTGTCAGTACGCCTCCAAAAGGAGTACAACAGGAGTAAATCCTTGGACCTTTGCTCTTCCTTATCTAAACTACCTAAACAATAGCTGCATCTCGTCCTTTGTCCGTTTTGCAGATAATACTGCTGTCTCCTCGACCGAAAAAAAATTAAATGTCATTATTGCTAATTGTAATAATCAATTGGTGCATAATACAAACTCGTTCACAGCTAATTTGCTGAATAAATGCCGACAAACGCAGGTAATTATGTTTTCCATGAGATGAATACCCATCCCTAACTCACAGGTCAAATTATCTGACCAAACAATTGCGTGTTAAGAAAAAACACTATTTTTTGGTGGTAATATTAGTCGACAGATTAAACTTGAATAAACAAATCTCTTTTGTTGCTGGAAAATTATCCAAATTGGTGGTGTCCTTTACGAAATTCGTAATTGTCTAAAAAACTTCTGCAAAAAGGATTTCGCGCTACAGCCATATCTATCCCTTTTCTCACGTACTGTGTAATAATTAACGTTTACATCCCATCAATCAGTTTTATTGATGCAGGATACTCTCAATTGATCAGTATGTCAAAACAGAGGAAACATTACATACTACTATTCACTATTATAGAACATTGTAAAGTAAGTTAGGCCAACTTACATTCAAGTACTCAGAACAATAACCTGTTCACTCCAACTTTTAACGAAGAAACTGGGAGTGAGAATTTCCAACATGGGGTTGTTCATAACATTTAGTCATGTAATGTTTAACACGGTTAAAAACATTTCAAGGAGCTATTAAAATGAGCCGATAATTGAATAGTTCCATACATTCTACCTTCAAACAACAACCCTAAAGCCTAATATTACTAGTCTACAGCGTGACACTACGACACTAACACATGCTAGCAAACGTGACCCACTTTGCCTCTTTTTTGCTAATGGTATGTGGTCCCACTGTCATATCATCGTTGTTTCCGCAGCAGTTTTTTTTTACAATGATTTCAATCATTTAATTTAAATTGCTAGCGATTATTTCGTGGGTAAGAACCCTAATTACAATCATCACTAAATTCGGATTTTTAATTCCACACAATCATCGCATAAATACGTCCACACAATCCCAACTCTTTTTTCAATACAGAGCTGCAAATACTTGGAATTCAACTGCTAGGTGCAAGTACAGGTAGGTGCCTTTATACCTCAACTAAAATTATACATGTACGTCATTTATGCAATATACCTGTCAACTATTTGTCAATCATCACTATTATTTCCGTTGCAATATGTTTTTTTAATGTTTAATATACCCGTATTCCCTGTTATCTCGTAAATGTAGAAATCTGTCCAATTTCAATAACAACTCATTTATATATGTAATTTAAATGCTTTTATCCTTCGCATATGCAACCTGTTAGTGTTGACAATGTATTTCGCTCAAAATATGTGATTCGTGGGCCAAACATTACACATGAGTAAGTGTTGTAAGCAATGCCCATGCATGTCGGACATTCTCTAATTTTTCTAGAAACGAATAGTTCAATGTAACTTTTTCTTTTGTATTTACATATTGAACAATGCAGAATAGAGAGGGTCCTCCAACAATATCCATTGGTTGTTGTGTTGTAAACGGAAAGTTATTTACTACCATTACGTATCAGTTATTATTAGTTATATTTAGGTAGTAAAGGTTGTCCCCAAAACAGCTCAATCTAACCAAGCTTCGGTAACTATTATCTGTGAAATTTAATATTTTTGTAACTTTTCTGTATTTCATTACACCGAAATAAAATTAATATTACTCAAAAATCCTTGAGAAAATTAATATTTGTTTTTACTATGCATATGCTTTCGCTTGTGAATGAAACTCTTTGTAGACAAATGTATTTGAATGCTACGTATTTAAGCATCCCTTACTACTTCTGGCTTCCTGAGCTTGACATCATAAGTGTCATTAACTTCAGTATCCAGAATACCCTGTGTTTATCTGAGCCCAGACAGCGATGAACTCGTCGTTATCAGCCTAGCAATCAATAATCATTCTAGCAACATCCGAGGGTCTATAACCGACACCACGCCAAGGAGATGCAGCGGCTCATTCTGGACCTGTTCCGCTTCTAAGTGATGGGCCATAATTGGGTTATTATGAGGAGAAGGCCCCATGCCCATACCTTCCCCCCCTCTTCATATGCACACTTGTACTGTCAGAGCAGAGCCCCTCGACACAACAGGGCGCAGGCAGTTGAAGGAGACCAGCAACGCACTCGCCCGCAATAAATATCCAAAATATAGTGTGTCCAAGCAAGACCCTGAAGGACGCGGCGGCGGTGTTTCAGTGGAGGGTATTTGGTTACAACGTCCTGACCGCGTCATGCTCCTGTTGTCTTACTTTCACTCTACGGACGAGCGGTCGACAAAAACCGCATTGATGCCCTGTTGTGGTGAGTGTGTTGTCAGGGTGGGAGGCTTGGTAATGGTGATGGGTATTGTAACGATGGATGGGATTATTATTCATATCTGTGTAGCATATTACAATGTTATTGAGGGTCATCACTGTATAATTTCAGGTTCACATTTGCAGTGGAAATAAAATATAACAATGCGTGTTACAAATGGCAATGATCAGGTTTGAATGGACTTTTCTTCTATTCCAAGTCCTCGCTTAGTCGGTCATTTGATTTCGACTGAGGCCTCTTCAGTAGAATGTTTTCGGGTCCCACGCTCCCTCCATCATCGATGACCCAGGGCCACACTGGCAGCCTGCTACGACAGCCTGCTACGGCATCATCGATGACCCAGGGCCACACTGACAGCCTGCTACGACAGCCTGCTACGACATCATCGATGACCCAGGGCCACACTGACAGCCTGCTACGACAGCCTGCTACGACATCATCGATGACCCAGGGCCGCACTGGCAGCCTGCTTCGACAGCCTGCTACGACATCATCGATGACCCAGGGCCACACTGACAGCCTGCTACGACAGCCTGCTACGACATCATCGATGACCCAGGGCCACACTGACAGCCTGTTACGACAGCCTGCAACGACATCATCGATGACCCAGGGCCACATTGACAGCCTGCTACGACAGCCTGCTACGACATCATCGATGACCCAGGGCCACACTGACAGCCTGCTACGACAGCCTGCTACGACAGCCTGCTACGACAGCCTGCTACGACATCATCGATGATCCAGGGCCACACTGACAGCCTGCTACGACAGCCTGCTACGACATCATCGATGACCCAGAGCCACACTGACAGCCTGCTACGACACGAAGAAAATTAATCAATAAATGTCTCAACTTATGCGAATAGATATTTGTGCAATAAAAACCTGACTCTCCACACAGCGCAGGGAGTTCAATTTCATGTCAAAAGGAAGGCAGAAATCTGAACGGGGAGAATAGTATGTGTATCCTGAAGGGTAGGCATCCCTGTTCTTCAGGCATACATCGTAAACACACATCATTCCTGTAAGGACAGCGTTCATTTAAACTCTCATAACTTCTTGTCCTAAGCATTATGCACGATGAAGGAAGTAAACTCGCTATGTTTCGTTCCCAATCACTGCTTACGGGCTTGCTTATTGTTTCAATACTCAAACATGTTGAATAACATCTAGAAAACGTCTGTGGTTGGCAACTTTACAGATCAATATCTATGTCTGTTCGAAGGTGTCCATCGGTTTAAGAAACTTGCGTATATAATGTGCATGCAACAAATATCTTCGCCGTCATTATTGTGGCAAGGTGGTTCATAATCCCATTCAATTCTATGATTCTTCTGAGGTGTTTGACTACTGACGAGTACAGTTGGAGCGAGATGAAAGTAGTCCATCGAAACACGTCGCCTGCAATCAGCCCCTCGAGTGATCTGTAACGTGAACAGATTGCCGACATTTGTTGTCACCAATAATCCAATCACTTTCTGATCGGCCTAACTTGCATTGTCTGGCGTAGTTCAGAATGATTTGCTTGCGCGGTGATGGTAGACATAGACCTACCCCACCTGCAGGATCGTTTGAGACCATCATTGCCGGTCCGCCATTGTTGTCGCCTGATCTCCTGAATCATGGCACTGCTTAAAAGTGAGTTAACTCCATAACTGTTTTGGTTGGAATACCATTTAATAGCCGATGCACGGAACCGATTCATTAGCCGCTCTGGTGTGTTGTCTATAAGACGTCCGTTAACGTGGACTGTGAGCCCAGCTCCTGATGACTGCAGTCTGTGTTCAACTGAGTGACGGTGTGAAGTTGACTGACGATAGGGGCTCACTAGTTGAATAATAGTCTTGCCTTTATATGCTTGCTTGCGGCGCAAGAATAGTTTGCATATGTGCCTACTATGCCAAATTGTAATCGTTGCTATGGTAAGATGCAGGCAGAAGATAGCATTATGAAGAGTCTAGAGTTCATAATAGTGAACCTTAGTAGTGAAGTGTTGATATTATGAACTCATGCTACTCGATTGGCCATCGAATTACGAATGAAGAGAAAAAATGAAAAAAACGGATTTCAATTCTAATAATTTATTGAATTTTACTCCTAATTGCTGTATGGACTCTTCCATGGTCTCGCCCATGCTCCCATTACTCCACTCTCCCCCTAGACTCGGTCATGGCAGCCTTGTAAGCGTCAGTCAGCGAGCGGCACAAAGACTCGCGAGCCAGGGTTCGTGACCAAGCGGGACAGCTCCAGGGCACGGCGGTCTGCGGGGCTAGAAAAGGGGTTGCAGTAAAATAGAGGTGTGGTTAAACTTGAGCTGCAATGAGGCTGCCAATGACAGACAGACGTAAAAAGATTGAGATGAGGTTCACTGCTTATATACAGTCACCTTAAACAAGAAGATTGCAAATCGCGTTTTGAAGCGAGACGATTGACCGGCTGCCTCAAACTGTTGTTTCGCACGACAACAAATAACAGCGGGACCACATATACGGCACTCGGTCTGAACGGGACCACAGATACGGCACTTTGGCTGAACGGGACCACAGATACGGCACCTGGCCTGAACGGCACCACAGATACGGCACTTGGCCTGAACGGGACCACAGATACGGCACTTGGCCTGAACGGGACCACAGATACGGCACTTGGCCTGAGCAAGGCGGCTACTCGATCACTTCAATTGGACATTTATTACAATGAAGGAACTTAGGACTTATTTAACATGGTCAAGTTTCTAACAATAATTTTTGTGACGCATGGAGTAGCAAATCCCAAAGATTTTCTGCGCGGTGCAAAGTGTCTCATTGCTCCGGCCACTCGTATCGACTTGTGTTAGACCACATCCTACCAATAGGAGTTAACTTCACATAGTCACTACATAACGCTGGAATCGATGTAGCATATTTTGGACTGTCATCGAACTGATCTATCAAACATAAATCACTACTGTTTGGAGATTTGGAACTCTTAGAGATCCCTCTCCCTTTATATCAATTTTTTTGCTTCGTTATTTTGTTATTCAATTCTGTGAATTGTCACGAGACGTCGTTCAACTTGATTAAGCACAGTTACTGGTCAATTTGAATAATTCTCCTATTACTGGGCCAGCCATTATTTTGAAAAACATACTTTTCACAAATTTGATCAACATTTTTTTTCATGCAATGGTTTTCTTCAGCGGCACTTTCTTAATACGTAGATAAATTACATGGCTAAAAAGTTATTTTAATTCCATTTCGTTACCTGTTATTCGACAATTATTTGCAAATGATAAGAAGTTTAAGATGAGTCGGCTTCGGGCTGCGATGAACGCCAACGACTTCGTTGAATAGCAACTAGTCTTCCTTTATGATGTCCTAGACTCACAGTAATTAATAAATTACGATGAGGTTAATCAAATTACAAAGAGGTCAATGCTATGGTTTAATTACAAAATTCTGTCAAACATTACAGGCAAACATTTTTCAATGACACAGGAAGTCACGCATTCGCTCAGAGGGTGTTCGCACCTAAATACTAAGTGTTGACAGATGGAGGGATCCGCGCAGGCTCCTGCAACCGCATGGCTAAAGCCCGAAAAGAGGCTTACATGCTCCATTTATATTTTTTTAAGAAAATTATAAATTGAAATAAAATAGACGCCGTACGCGTTCAACTTTGTTCTATATTGTAAACAAATACTCTAAAATGGTGGGATGTCATGGAAGTTCGGTCTCAAAAATTTAGTGATGTCCCGAACGTCAAATTTTGAACATCCGTGGTTGCAGATGGGAATGCGGATATCGTAATTTTGACTTTCGCGGATGGGACTACGGATGCGGACGTACAATAAGACACCCCCGCGGAATAGGATGCATTATTGGGTCCATCTAATACATGTAGACATATTATTTAATAATTACTTTGTTTATGATAGATATTTAGATGTAATAATAATAATTGTATTGAAAAATGTTTGACAATATATCTTACTCCGCTTGTCAATATCCTCAAAGAGACAAGAGAAAGTGCAAATGACATTGAGTGTCTAGTTGAAGGAAATTTAGCACCCCTAATAAAATAAAAGGATTCCTACTCACGCAATAGAATTGAGTTGTTTACATACCGTCACCCTTGTCTGAACTTATGCTTCTTCCAATTACATGTGTTGCATGCGAGTACTTGTTAGGGTTTTAGCTCAAGGGTTGTAACGTTGCTCGATTCGCTCTAAATGTTACCTGCTCTTATTTCAGTGTGAACTATATCGAAATGAATTTGTGGCTTCTTGTATCATTCGGAGATGCTTGCCACTAAAATTGCAGAATCTGCTATTTACCTACTCAATACTGGCTGACCACAATTCCCTTTGATGTTTGATTTGATGTGTGACGCAAGCTGTTGACCAGTTCCCTTTGGTGTTTGATTTGATGTGCGACGCAAGCTGTTAACCGGTTCCCTGTGATGTTTGATTTGATGTGTGACGCAAGCTGTTGACCAGTTCCCTTTGGTGTTTGATTTGATGTGTGACGCAAGCTGTTGACCAGTTCCCTTTGGTTTCTGGCAATTGATTTAAGACAGGACAGTTCGAGCGAAGCCTGTGCGGGAAAATGAAAGATAAGTAATTGTACTCTACCCGAGGAGATTTAATCTCGAACGTCATACTACGTGAATTATATTTGCCAGCGTCCGGAGTCCGCCATGGCTAACAGAACTAGTAATCTTCACAAGGCAAGTAATATGCGACATGTGAAGGTTTTCATGTCCATAATTTTCCAATAATAGTCATCAATAATAATTCTGAACGATATATATGAAACGTTCAACACGATAGTATGTAGTACCGACCATTGAAACGTTTGGTTGCTTTTGTGTGATTACCAAACTTCAATATACCAGTTCACATAGCTAAGGGGCTAAGATTGTGTATGTGTGTTGTAGTATAGGTACGAGTGTAAGGATGGCCTAGCCGACGGACACCCTATGGTATGGAACATCGTGGCTGTGTGGCTGTATATGAAGCAAACAGCGATAGATGTTTGTATGGTAGGAATGTGAAGCCGCGGTCAGGGGTCATTAAAAAACTGTTGGAAATGATTTCGGAAGCACCTTTAATGATCTCGCAATTTCCATCGATATTGATCAGGAGAATCACAGAAGACAAAATGATCGCCTTGATCTTCTTGATTACAAAATGTTTATTATGTTGCAACCATTCAAAGAGCTAATGAATCCTTTTGGGTTACTGCGCTATGCGAGATGTTCAATATAAGTGACTTTCATTAGTTTATATATGGCACATCAGTTTAATATTCGCATCCTCCAAGACAAACACTTCACTTTGTTCGACGAAACTGAATTAAAATCAACATATTTACTATGCCTTGACGAGACACAATTACACAGACACTAAGCAACCACGTCTTGCACACACAGACGCTGAGCATCCACGCCATGCACACAGTGACACTAAGCATCCACGTCTTGCACACACAGACGCTGAGCATCCACGCCATGCACACACTGACACTAAGCATCCACTTCTTGCACACACATACGCTGAGCATCCCGGTCATGCACACACAGACACTAAGCATCCACGTCTTGCACACACAGACACTGAGCATCCACGGCAAGCACACAGAGACGCCGTCATGCACACACTGACACTGAGCATCCACGTCTTGCACACACAGACACTGAGCATCCACGTCATGCACACACAGACGCTGAACCTCCACGTCTTACACACACAGACACTGAGCATCCACGTCATGCACACACAGACACTAAGCATCCACGTCCTGCACACACAGACACTGAGCATCCACGTCATACACACACAGACGCTGAGCATCCACGGCATGCACACAGAGACGCCGTCATGCACACACAGAGGCGCTGTGCATCCACGTCGTGCACACAAATTAAGAGACGCCGGTGCAATCGTCGTATGGTTTAATAGGGACCCCCTCATACTTGAAATGAATTGTTGAAGTATGAAGTAAAATTAATCCGCTTTGCAAGTGACAGTTTTCATTAGTGTATAAGGCAAAGTACCCCCAAGGTGCAATTCGCGTCTTCCACGCTAACCACATTCCCTGCACAAGAACGTAGAATACAAACGTTTATAAATCGCACTCTAAACTACAGAGTTATTTGAATCGTGTTGGCTGATCACGCAATCAACCAAGCCTTGTCAATTGGGTGTGTGCAGTAAATGCATGCACCCAAGCAGAGACCGAGCACAATATGGCTAATGAGTGCCAAACCCGTTAGAAAACGTGCTTGATTTACCTCACAGTCATTGATTCTGTGGAGGAAATATTACATTATTGGGGGCTGTAGAAGCCGGCGGTGCGACAGCCATCGCGTGCAGGCGAAGAAGTTCTGATGCGCACAACGAATCGTGAAACTCTTCAGTGGGTAAACATCTTTACCTTTTTGTACTTGGTATCCCCAAAACTGAAATACACACAACGCATAGAATCAAGAAGTTCGTGTCAGACCCACTTACGTCTCAACGAACCATCGCTCGAACACAGATGTGTCTGATGCTGGCTTGAGCCAGATGGTGAATGGCTCACGAGGTCCAGGTTGTCCAGGTGGTGGGGAGGTCGAACTCGTTTGCTCATCTTCATCTTCTTAAAAGGAAAGGATGACGCGGCCGAAGCGGCCAGTGAGGGCAACTATCGAGATCCGGAGTGCTACGTTGACCCTGTTTGACCCGCTGGTTCAGACTGAGGTAGGCTGACGCTCCCAGCTGAGAGGATCTGTAAGAAGACACCTCAGGGTGAACTGGTCGGTAACCTGACCCAAGAGATCGAAATTGGAACATTTTTAATTGGAAGTGCAGGTCGGGATAGGAGTTCTGGCTGGATTCCGGGCAATTGCAGTTCAAAGACTGTGGGTTAAAGGAGAGGGGATACCTGTGTAGCAAGGAGATCCCCGCGTGGATGGACTAATTTACTCTTTGTTTCATGCGCGACGGTTTGCCCTTTGCGGGTATTTTCTTTGTGGTGTTTGCTGGAGTCAGTGCGGCTACCCAGGCAAGGGTTACGTCACTGGTGCTGTGTCGGTGACGGGTGCGTGCCGGCACAGAGACGACAATCTTATGTAATGAAGCGTTGGTGCGGGCAGTACGAGCGCACGCCTCTGAGAGGGAGTCTCCTTTGTGAGAGAGGACTGTGAGCCTTGACTGATCGGGGCAGCAGTCGTGGGGAGGAGAGGGCTGCAAGGTTGTGGAAGGGGGAACAAGGGTAAGATGAAAGCATTTAATTACTAAAACTACATCTTAACGTCATTCTACTCTAAGGAATTGAAATTCATTCGAAACAGACCATTGATGCTTTAAATGAGACGGCATGGGAAGACTGGTACATGTGTTGGAGAAGGTCAACGTCCATCGTGGACAAAACCCTTTCGTTTATAGTCCAAAATGCTGTGTCCGAACGATTGCACTCATTGCAAGCATAAATAAATCGATTGTCAACAAACCACTACTCCAGTACTATTTTGTGTTTATGTCACAATTAATTGTTACTTCGCCAGTTGTTTGTCATAGTGACAATAATTACATACCTGTAATAATAATTTAGGCATAGTATCAACAATTATGTCCTAGTGGCAATAAGTATGTGATATTGCCAACACTTTGGTCCCAGTAACGACGAGGTTCTTGTGTTTTAACCTCCCGATGAACTGGCCCGGCTTGTCTCTGTTTTGTTTTTCGTAAGCTGTTGGAACTCAGCACATAAAGTTGATACAGTTTTGTCGTCATGGTTTGTGGTCTTGTATGTACGGCAACTACGTCAACAAACAATGCTTCTTTAGCAGTTAGTTGAACATGGCATGGAATCATATTACGGGATTTATTCCCTGAACAATGCCGCGAAAATCGGTATGATTCTCAAATACGAAAATACAGAAGGCTTTTTACGCCGACATTCGATTTCACGTGAAATGTAGTTAATGCATTTATTGTTAGCATCATTGCAAATGTAATCCTTTACGTGAAGTTAATGCAGTTATGACAGTCGGAGTGTAAAATAAAGGCGTTTATGCACAATTTTCCTTCTCAGTTTTATTCTAAGTACAAAATGTGTAGTTACAGCCTTTTGTATGACGTGTGCGAAGTTAACCTACCATTGTTGAACTTTCTCCTCATCGATGCCAGCGAGTGTTCCGTTACCTGCCTCCACGATTGTTGATAGACATTAAACTGAACGGAAATATGTTCACTCGGGACCAAGGAGGTCAGCATGCAAAGTTTAGAAGAAACAAAGAAAGAAAAATCTTTATTCATACATGAGCAGTATGGTGTTTTTTTTTACCTTAAAACTATACATAAGTTTACACAACTATGAAGTACGAATAATGAACAAGATGAACAGCAATTCAGAAGATCCAAATCAAGTTTATCACAACGTGTTATTGAGGAAAAAGGGACCACGTGTAAACGGCGGCGATACATAGAAGACAGAAAAATCTCAATTCGTACACACATGATGAGGCATTGTTTTTAAATCCTAACTTTGTACTTAAATATGCACAAAATCAAACATACGTACAATTTTATGCCAAGACTATCATATCGTATTTATTAACCTTTATAGGGTGTATTACAACTTATAACGGAGAAAATGGGACCGTGTGTGAACGGCAATGAGCATCTTACTTCCATAGCTGAACATGGGCGCACAATGAATGAAGGATTGTTTCATTCAGACACAGAAAGGAACGATAGTCTTTACAGCACAATAATCCTATACATATATATACACAATGAATCTAGAAATAGGTATAATAATCAGGTAGGCTCATCATATAAGATTGAGTGACCTGGTAGTTTATTACAACCAGTAGTTCTTTAAAACAAATGAGTGCGTTCGTGTGTCGCCATTCTATAATACACCTTTACATGCAGGTCCTCAATAGCGCAACGCTATTGAGGACCTGCTATTACTTATAGGACCTGCTAGTTTAATGCCACAAATGAGCACGTTCATATTCTCGCACAGCTGAGGGCATCTTGGAGACAGGTATTTTTGTTTGTGTTTTTTACACTCCTGTGCTTTTGGTTTGGATGTATCTACACTCTGCCATCTAAAATAATAGAAGGTTCATCCATACAGAAACGATATGTTGTTCTTTTTTGCAATAAATTTGCACACAATAAATTTTACCGCCTTGCGGGGGAGTCTGCATCAACTTCGCGTTGGGACTCCGGTGTAACATTGAAACAAATAATAAATAAATAACAATAAATTAAAAAAAAATTTAATGACCAGGCAAATAAATAATATTCAAACAAAAGAAGTTCGTCACGATTTGTAACGGAGTAAATGAGACGGGGTATGACCAGTTGGGACACATCTTGCTTTCCTAACTGAACACGAGAGCGCGACTCTCCCCGAAACATGTCACGACGAGTGAGCTTTCAGAGTGAGTTTGAACTGCTGACTTCTTGATGGCAGAAGTAAGGTGTTGCGACATCGAAATTCTTTGCTAAATAATTGGTGTGAATTTTAAATTCGGATTAGCAGCTTAATACATTGGGTAGCTACGAATGGGACGGTGCGGGTGGGTCTGTGCAAGTGAGAGAGCCACTGTCATAACAAACTAACGAACAAATTAACAGTGCTACGATTTGCGCGAAGACAGGAGATGTTATGAAAACATAGTATTAGCTTTCTGTCACTCTAAAGAACTATCTTTGTGTTTTGTTGTCAGAATGATACTATTGATGTTTTGTGCGAGCCAACAAAAATAGTTTTTCACGATCTGTTTCTAGTTCATCAAAATCAGTTGTTTCACTCTGTCAGCCTCTGCCGTCGGACAAATAATGTAGTGGTGTATTTCTTCTTGGAAGAGGATACGGACGCGCAATTTGAATCGGCCTGTAGATTGTTGAAAATATTTGGACCTGAAATAGTGAAAGCTTTGGAGCCAGTCTCTGTTCTTCTCAATTCAGTGTCAATATCATTTCGTTCTGTGTAGATCGTTGATGGGCCGCATTAAACTTTGATAACACAATACCATTTGAACATGACAGCTTATTATGGATTTTAAAAACTTGTACAGCTTCACGTACAGCTTCACTGAGACCGTCGTTCAAGAATGATCAACCAGCCAAGTTTTTGTAAGATTGGCGTTTCGTGATCCCTTTATTAAAGTTACCATCTTGGGCTACCTTTGCGGTGAAGTTTATGCTACGTTGAATGTCTTAGAGTAATGTTTTCGTGCACTTTCCCCAAATCGTAGGGCAGTAGTTCAAGTGTTAAAACATCAGGGCGTTGATTGCAAAGGGTCTAGACTTAGAGTCGAGTTGTTTTTTCGTTCGATTGAGAAACATGAGTGTGCCGTTCAGTTTGAAGCACAGTTTTCCAACATGATTTCCAAAGGTCATATTAGGATCAGGCCAAACTCCCAGACTTTTGACTTTGTTATCGAGAGAGATTTTTGTGCTCGTTCAGTTAATAACAAAATTCTCGGGTACTCTCCTTGTGTTTGCTCCCAGGATAATGCACTGGGTCTTATTTCTATTAACTTTGTGACCATTATAAGAATACTAATCAGTTATGTGGTTCAACGCAACTCCCGCGTCCTCCTTCAGCTTTTTAGAACAGAGTTGCAGATGACGTTTAACGAACCAAAACTAGAGTAAATCCACATGAACTGAATACCCACAGAACTCGAATAGACAATGAATTATCCATAAGAACTATTTCATTTAGCATACACCCTTTCGGACGAACTTTGGCTTTCTCTCAAATTAATTGACTAAATGCGATTTTCAGCTTCCATACCCCGCCTGAAACAGTCCGAACCTTAAATGTCATGCGCTGTTTGGGAATGATGGCAGTTTTCCTTTATTCGAGTACTGGGGATTTAACCTTTAATAAACACGGAACTAATTTAAGCAGATTCACTAGCTTTAATAATGTAAGACTGCAAGAATAATAAAGTTCCATGGTATAATTACTTAACTGCCCTCGTCAATAATTTTAAGGAGAGTTAATGTATTGGATTGGTATCTTTTTGATTCAGTGAAAGTGATTGGTATTTGCAGGGT
>SDVV010003308.1:0-21566 GCA_016164225.1 Gammarus roeselii | reverse complement strand
GGAACCGGCTGCCCGCTGATGTGGTGCAGTGTGATTCACTTCGCGGCTTCAAGAGGGCCCTGGCGGAGGAATTGGGGGCAGTGTTGTATGAGTTTTGCTAGACTAAATTTGATGTGGTGTTGTTGCTTTGTTTGTGTTGTCAGCAGTTGTGTGCAGTTGTTGACTGTCTTCATTGTTTTGTTTTCTTTGGACCTATTGAGCGCATTCCGACCAGCGTCCTGCTGCAGTACTTGTACGGTGCTGTTCATTTTGATTGCTGGCGCGCTGAGGTGTACTGCCTCCCATGCCTGCGTGCCCTGTTGGCGGGGCTGTTGGGGCTGTGGGGGGCTGCAAAGGTGAGATACAAAGGTGAGAAATTGCTAATTTCTTGTTCTCCCCTCAAAATATGCGATACTGGTTTTTGTTTGTTTCTCTTATTTACAGCTGACAATCGTTGATCCAAACGGTTTGGTTAAAGAAATCAGCTACTAGTTATTAAATGATTGGTGATGTGCAGTGGTTAGGAATCTTGGTGTCAACTTGAATTAATATGCTTTGGAGGAAAATGCGTGCATAAAATTGTAGCGCAAGAAATAGATTGCTGCAGATTTGTTCACTTGCGATGTACTGTTTTTGCGTACAATATTCTGGAAAGGTGTCTTCACATGCGCTTCATCTCAAGATTTCATGTTTGCATCAAATATTTATTAATGTTTGCATGTGCTGCCACCCGAATTGTGACAACTGGCCATGATGGGGCTGCTGTATCACTGCCTTGGCTGCTGACAAACGACTCGATCGTGGCTTGCCAATACAGTCAACCATCTTTGAGCCACATGTTGTCAGCTCCTTTGGAATCCCAACTATGGAATGGCCTTGGTTGCCCACTTGTCAAACTTGTGCGGAAGTTAGCTTGTCCTGATCAATACTTGCCACAGCAGCAATTTGTCACCCCTGTGGCCCTAAATTAATTAAACACAGCAAACATTTAACCTGGGTTCCCATCACTTAGCTTGTTCTCTCCCCCCACTGTGCCCCACATTAATAATTACCTCCTCCCACTGCTCTCAGCGTCTCTCGTTGTTCAGCTTTTCAGTTCTCTGGCCCTCTCCAAAGGCCAGTGGCCTGCCCGCTTGGTCTGTAGTTGCTCCCTGCCCTCCTTACAAACTTCCGGTGCCTCTCCTCAAGTTCCTTGTCACTACTCTTGACTCGACCAATGGCAACACGCTGACACCTTTGACGCCTCGTTCATTGACCCTGCTTCTAGTGTCATCCATACTGCTGCTACCACCCCCGATGACGTCATGGCCAGTCGTTTAAATAATTACGCCTTTCTTTACAATGCCCCTTCCACGGAAAGAAAATGTTGACTTGTTCACATTTTCTCCTTCCCTCACCTTCCTATCCTGATCTTCCTACCCTCACCTTTGGGTCATTTGCGGCTCTTTGATGCTTGCTTCTACAGCCTACTCGGACATTCAACCGTGCATTTTCTCTGCTAAGCTCCCTCTTGCTATCTCACATTTCATTGTGACCTGAATGCTCTCAGGCTTGTCTCGACCTCTCTAGCAGGGTGTGCCATTGTTGCCTCATTCTTCAAGTGCTAAGGTTTATTTCACCCATTAGCGTGTGGATGTGCTACCAAGACGTTTTGCCTCCCATTCACCTAGGTTACTTCATTACGGCCTTTTTTGCTAAACTGTGGAAACATCCACCATGTTGAACTCTTAGCTCCTCAGTGAGCTTTACACATAACGTTGTTTCACCTCATGTCATTCATCATGAGCCAATTATGGGTTGCCAATTGAACCTCTTAGCCACTCTGTTGAAAGAAAACAAATTGCAACGTGACTTTTGACCTTCACGTTGCAATTTGTTTGACCTTCCTTGAGGTGCCTTAGGATAAGGGTTTGAGCATCATGAACCCACCAATGAGGTTACTTTGTACACTGAGACATTGTGAACTGTATAGTCTTGATTCACAATGAGCATTTATGTCAATTACAGAACCGGAAATAATTACAAAACACAGCCGCCAAAAATTGTCATGGAGGCCATTTTAATCAACATTGATAATGCGACTGAGTCCAGATTAGGCATCTCCAGTTCTCTGGCCCTCTCCTAAAGCTGGTGACCTGCCCCATTGGTCTGTAGTTGCTCCCTGACTTCTTGTGATGTTCTGCCCTCTTTACCAACTTTCAAGTGCCCCTCCCCATGTTCCTTGTCGTTACTCTGTTTGGCTCAACCAATGGCAACCTGCCGGCACCTTTGATGCCTCGTTCATTGGTCCTGCTTCTAGTTTCATCCCTACTGCTGCTACCACCCATGATGAGGTCATGACTAGTTGTTGAAATAATTATGCCTTTCTTTACAGAAGAAAAATTTCAGCAGAGTTGCTATGTAAAGTTGGCGTAGTTCAACAATGAAGGCATTGATTTTAATTATATATGACTGAGTTATTGAGAACAATACCCTTGCTGAGTGTATGCCTGATATAAATACTTTTTTCACCCTGGAGCAGAGGGACAATATTAGAAGCAAAGAGATTCCAGCATTTCCCACACCATAGTCGCAAGAGTAAATTTATCACCGTTAAATATTAATTTTAAATAAATTTGACATAGATGTCCAAATGCAGTCACCTTAAGATGAAAATTTTGTTCTTCATTTTCTTTTCCTTCATTGGAAAAGACTTGGAGGGAATTTTTTACACATAAAATGTTATCTGGAAGAAGGGACTAGAAAAATTGGTCGATACCACAGCTAATTTTGAAATAAGTAGCTAATTTTCTCTTAACGGGTTGTTTGTACTGCATGGTGACAAGTCTAGGCCCAAGTGTGATGTCTTCATATAAGCTTAAAATACTGATAGCTAGCATACCTTTGTATTTTTTGATATTTTTATATAAGCTAACAATGCTGCTGTACCTAGCATGCCTTTGTATTCATGTTACAGCAATTAGTTTGCTATCAAAATGATAAAAAATGTGTTCTTGACTTGTTTTGCCATTTTCGTTAATGTGTACATCCAGCAAAATGGTTATGTGTGGCCCAGCAGCTTTGGTTAGTCATAGTATGCATGTCGATACTCCATCTTTCAGTGGCAGGCAGCCATTAATGTGACAATGCCAAGTCTGACAGTTGCCTTTCAAATAGTTGCCACCATTGGAGGTCAAAGTTTTGTTGCAGACTTGTGGCTGTGTCCTAGGTGGCATATTTTAATGTTAGTCAACAATATTAGCATGTCCCCTGTCTTGAGCTGTTACTATAGCACTAGATCATTGCCTGTGGATTGAGGTCAATTCCTTTGGCTTCATTTTGGCAGCAACCATGGCCGGGGGGATTTGGGAATTTTTGAAGAACCAAACCAACATGTTGAGTATCATTTCTGATTATAGAGGCCCTGATCCATATTTTCAAAAGTCTTCTTCTGATTGGAATGCTGTCTGAGTTTCTTATAGGTCATTCCTCAGCACTGCAGAAGTCTTTTGTGAAACTGAAAATTCTGCGAAGAGCAAACACTGTATAACAAAATAGACTGGGGCACGCTCCTTCTGATCTGTGCCTGCAATGCTGGAATGTGTGAAAGTCCAATACTGTCAAGCACGTCACAATTTCAGCTATTGCACCTGCCAGGCTCAATCATATCTCTTTTGTGCATGATGTGGGAGCACCCTTGGTACTGGATCAATTTTATCAGGAGTGTAGTTTATCTGTTGGACCTGCATGGGTCATAACATTTTCAACATGCACATGTTGATGGGTATTCAGGTTTTTAGGTGGTGTTTTAGCAGTGGCTCCTTCATAGTATGAGGAGCTGAGGCTAAGCAATAACAACAAAAACAAGAACAACACCCAATACTGTGGTGCAGGTATAATTTTGTCAACAAACTTTTCCAGAAGCTGTATAATTGGATTATTGGTCCAATGATCTTCATGAACCACTATAATTTATGATTCAGGCACATAATGAGGATGGATGAAAGCAGTTTGGTGAAAAGGGTTTTGAAGGCAGAAGCCAGTGGACGTAAGCCTAGAGGAAGACCAAAGTTAGGTATATCAATGTTGTGAAGCAGGCGTTAGGGAGGAGTAACTTGAGTGTGGAGGTAGCAAAAGAGCGTGCAATGAATAAGCGTGAGATTAAGAATGATTGTGAATGGATGATTTTTGGTGCTGGCCTGATGTGCTGTCCAGCCCTTGCCATCTCATTGAGACAGAATGACCTGGCATGGGTAAACCAGTCACTTTCATATTTTGTTGTCAAACCAGCTGGTTTCTGAAACAAAATTTGATATCTTACCATGACTTCTGTATCTGTTCACACTCTGCATTCCCATTGAGGGATGTAGTTTTGAAAACATTTGACAAGTATAATTATTCAGGACTCAGAGCAATTCAAAGAAGCTTCACTTTGAAAATTACAGAAGTAATAAAAATATGTTATTTTGACAGATGGGAATGTCTTAGGCTATACTCAGTCCAAAAATGTTTTGAAAGATTTGTTGTCATGAACATCTAGCTGGAAAGTTTTGGAAAGCTACCCTGTCAATTCATCATACAAAGAATAACGAAAGCTACATTGAGAAATCAGGCAAGGATTGGCAGAATGTTCTATTTCAGAGTGGCAGAACAAACAGTTGGCAAAACAATGCACACTGTAGTATTTAACAGTTTCACTTGCCTAGTACCTCAGCTATTCAGTAAAATGCCACTGGAAATAGGCAAGATCAAATATATGCCCCAATTATGTCAGGGCAAACATCTTGAGGTTCAAAAGTCAACTGGACAAGTTTTTTGCCTCCATTACTGATGAACCTCCAAACAATGGATATCCTCCAGTAATGAAATTTGAATGAAAAGCTGTAAGCATTTTGCAATCAATCTAATTCTCTTTCAAAAAATGTCTAGTCATTTTTCACTCAGTTTGAAGTTATTGTTCCCTTCAATATATAGCTAGGTAATTTGAAAGTGTTTGTGTAGTAGTTAGCTACTTGAATTGAATCTATTTTCTTCATTTGAAATTCAAATACTTTTGAAGCAATTTATCAAGAAGCTCTCCATTTTTTCTATGTCTTACAGTTTTGAAGGTATCTTTATGTGCAGTAGCTACATCATTGGAAAGGCATTGTGAAATTATTTTTGTGGTATCAGACTTTTTGTTGCATTTGTGTGTGATTATTCTGACTGCAGGTGGAAGGGTTATTTTAGAATTCAAACTCTTATCTCAATGAGGTACCATAAAGAATGGTAGCATAATTTATTTATTTTGCAATCAAGGAAGATTGCTTTAGGACTTGATCTGTCCCTTAGGTAGGGTAATTTCTACTTCTGCAGTTTGTAATACTACTAGCCCAGCCTAAATGTAGTTCCTCTCATTCATAGGCTCTCAGCCACTGAAGGCTTCAACAGAGGTTGTTAGCTACATCAATCTGGGGGTAAAGTGTTTCTCTAAAAGTACATAACTTTTAGAAACTTTATATGTACTGATTGTATAGCTTCTACCATGACCATGAGGCATTGCAAGTTTCAGTGCGGCGAGACATGCCCCCTAGTTGGGGGTGATTTGCTGCAGCAAATGGGATGATTTTCTGCAACCCATAAATCAACAAATGAAACTAAAATTAAAAGCCTGGGAGGACCAATAAAACAAGCATGCCTGTATTGTTAGCTATGTATTAATTAATTAAAATGAAATGATACAGAAATTTTTATGTCTGACAGGTCTCTTATGATGTTTCTCCTTTACTGCAGTCAATTTTCAATATCGGGAGGATTTTTTTTCAATTTTATTGCACTGTATGGAAGTTTTCTTTCAATAATAACAAGCTGCCATTACCGTAAGTCATTTCTCTACATCGTGAACTAATAATAACTCTGAAGAGTTTGTAAATGAGTGAATGGTACAAAAAAAAAATGATATTTTTAAAAATATGATAAAGCAAGTAGAAAAGTTATTTCTTCAATTGTATAGCAAACTAATTGCATTAACATGAATACAGGGCATGCTAGGTAAGGTAGTGTTACCTTAATATGAAAATATAAAAATGTTTGTTCCTAGGTGCCAAACAGAAGTTAACATTTCTAGACTTGAAATTAGCTGTGGAGTCAATTTTTTTAGGTCATTTACTTCCAGATGTCATAATGTGTGTGAAAAATTACAGTCAAGTACTTTTCAATGCAGAAAAGCTGAATTGTTCATCAAGATGTCATTATATGTGAAAAATTATATTCAAGTACTCTTCAATGCAGAATAGCAAAAATATTCACCAACAAAATACATGGGAATGACCCCCAATGTTTTTTCATCTGGGGTGATTTCCCCCAGTTAGTTGTATGTTTGTATGTACAGTATTTACTAAAATATACATTTCTTTCCAAAGTCCGTCATATGCAACCAACTACAACAAATTCCTGGTATCATCACAAAAATTTGGTCACAATCCAGTGGAAACTAGCCACAGCATCAGCATCTAAGCTTGCAAAACATGGATTTTTTTCCAAACAAAATTTTCAGGAACCCCAAAAGCACACATTTAACTGGGCAATTTTTTGTCTATTCTTTGCGCACTTCAAATTTCTATAAGTAGGATACTTACTAACAAAGACCTACTCTTACAAGTCTTGTAGTCAAAAAGTGACATTTCTGACGTTTTGGTGCCCGAAAGGGGGGTGCAGTTAATCAGCCTAGGTCGTTGACCGTGGGGAATCACCCCAGTCAATGCTATCTTGAATGGTATTGCAATGCTACCCATATCTAAGCCCTTGTGCTTGTGACAATTTTTTATTATGTAGGAAGTGGTTATATATGATAGTATGTTTTTCAGGATGCTCCTTTGTTTATATATGTTTGTATGTTTTTTCAGGATGTCCCTCCAGAACGAGAAGAAGATAAGCCTACTAAGTTGGAATACAACATAGCAAGTTATATGAAAAAGAATACTCCTACTAAACGCACAAAGTTCTTGCACCATCAAGTCAATTACTTCTATGGTAAGAATTCAAAAATGCACTGTGCCTAGAGAAGTAGAATATCCAGCCTACTAAGATTCTACCTACAGTGCTGATGCATTAAACTATATTATTATCTTGCTTAGGAAATTTCTAATACTTTTTTTAGATGACAGCTATCCTGTTCTGCTGCTGTGGGACTTGACTGGGGGCTGGAGATTCCTGATACAACCCCAACTACAACTATTGGCTATAGTCCACAAATTATTCACCTCTGGAAATCTCCATGAGGGGATTTTAAATATTAACTCATTGGATATCAAGTGTCAACAAGATTATAAAAAAAAATGAGTAAACATACTTCAGAGATTTGAGCAGTACAGTATATAACAATGTCACAACTGTTACCTATTCATTGATAGTTACATCTAAAGATCAGCATATCATGACATGTGCAATAATTAGGGTCGCTTTAACTGCAATTTTCTGCATGACTTCATGGATACTCTAGACTTTGATTCCCTGTATGAGCCCTGGTTCTAGCCTGGACAGTCAATTTTATAGCTACTACGAAAAATATGCTGGATTTTATTTTAGGGTGGAGATCCAAACTTTGCAGGGTCAAGAGTGCAGACTTAAGTGCCAAGGTCCTGGAAATATCCTTGTTAGGTGTCACACCAGCCTAGTATTTCAGGTGAGAGATACCAGGACGTTCTACATGAAACAATGGGAGAAAGAGAAAACATGACAGGGAAGAGAAAACAATGGAAAGGGAGAAGACAAGGCACAGGGTGAAATGAGGCCCAGGTAGAGAGCAGGATTGGAAGAAGACCAGTTAGAAAAAAAAATGGAAGAAGATAGGACAGGGACAGCAGGAGGATAAGACAGGGAGAGGATAGGACAGAAGGAAGACTGAACATGGAAAGGACAGGATGGAAAAAGCTGCACAAGGAAACAATTGGCAGGGAGAGCACACAACATAATAGCACAAAAGAACACAAGGGAGAGAGAAGACAGGAAAAAGTGAAGACAGAACACCGAGAAACAAGGACAGATAGAGGACAAGACAGAGAAAGGACAAGACAGAGAAAGGACAAGACAGAGAAAGGACAAGACAGAGAAAGGACAAGACAGAGAAAGGACAAGACAGAGAAAGGACAAGACAGAGAAAGGACAAGACAGAGAAAGGACAAGACAGAGAAAGGACTAGACAGAGAAAGGACATGTCAGAGAGAAGACAGGACAGAGAGAAGACAGAACAGAGAGAAGACAGGACAGAGAGAAGACAGGACAGAGTGGAGACAGGACAGAGTGGAGACAGGACAGAGTGGAGACAGGGCAGAGTGGAGACAGGACGGAGTGGAGACAGAGGACAGAGTGGAGACAGAGGACAGAGTGGAGACAAAGGACAGAGTGGAGACAGGACAGTGAGGAGGCCGGACAGAGACGAGGCAGGATTTACCACCTCCTCTCTCTGAGAACAGAACTCCAAGCTGTCGCAGTGAAGATATGTATCTCAAGACCTATTACAATGGTATCTATCTACTCGTCACAAAACTGCAACCTCACGGAGGCACTAATGACCGATCTGCTTAACCAACTGCATCATTCCGTACTCCTCCTTCGAGACTTCAACAGCTACTACGAAGTGTGGGGATGCGTGAAAACAGACCCCCAAAAAATGATAATGGCCAACACCATAGACACTCACAACCTGGTCCTTCTCAATGATGGATAACCCACACGAATCATCCTCGGAAGTGAAACCGCCATCAATTTATCAATCTGTTCCCCTATTTTAGCTCCCCAACTCGTTTGGGGAGTCCTGCCTTCAACACATGACAGTGATCACAACCCAGTGATCATATCGCTCCTTACTAACCGACCAAGCAATCCTGCCGCACAAGAACTTTAATTCAACTATTGGAATGCCAGCTGGGAGGAATACTTGACACATGTCACATGGGACGATGTGGAGGGCCTTCCCGAAGACATTTCAGAGCACGACCTTAACATACATTTGTACAAAAAATTCCGAAGTGCAGCTACTGCATGCATTCCCCAATATGTACCCTCAACCTTTTTCCCAAAACCTTGGTGGTACCCGGAGGTACAAGAAGCAAGGGATCGGCGTGACAGGATGTGAGAGGCCTTCCGCCGCACACGTTCCGCCAGGAACCAAGTAGCCTGGAAAAGGGAAACTGCCATGTTCCACAAAGTTAGCGTGGAGAAGCAGCGAAAAAGCTGGATCCAATTAGTTGATACAATCAATCGAAACACCCCTCTTTCCCAAGTGTGGGAAAAAATCAGACGTATCCAAGGTCGCCCCCAGTGACCTATCCACTTACTGTCGGACGGAGACACTATATTCTTCATACGCGGACAAACTAGCTCAGACTTTCAGCCAAATATCACAATCAACAAATTATACGACTTCTTTCCAATGGGAGAAGATCCTAAGAGAAAGTGAGCATATCGACTTCACTTCCACAAATGAAGAATTGTACAACAAACCTTTCTCCATCCATGAACTACCAATATGCAATTGACCACACTCGTGGAACATCACCCTGGCCGGACCGAGTGCACAACAACATGATCAAACACCTTCCTGACAACGCTCTCCAGCACCTACTAAATGTGTTCAATACGTTGTATTCAAATTCATTCTTTCCCAACCAATGACGGGAATCCGTAATTATCCCGATACCCAGACCCGGAAAATGTCACAGCGACCCACATTACTATCCTCCCATCGCTCTAACTAGCGTCTTATGCAGGACTATGGAAATAATGATGAACTCACCCCAAGTCGACCACCTTGAAATGCATGCAGGCCTTAACAACATCCAGTGCAGTAGTTGTAAGCGCCATTCCACAACGAACCACCTCATACAATAAGAATCAGACAGTAGACAGGCCTTCGTCCAAAGAAAACATGTGGTTTCCATATTTTTCGACGTTGAAAAAACATACGACACTAGGTGGAAATACAGGATCATGAAGGATCTCCACCGTAAAGGTTTGAGAGGTCGGCTACCACTTTTCATCCACCAATTTATATAAAATCGCAAGCACCTTCAGGGTCAAGGTTGGCGACACTCAGTCTCCGTCATATCCGCAAGATATGACGGAGTCACTCTTTTTATCCTCAAAATCGATCAGACATTCTTCCCCGAGACGGAAGACTGCTCTCATCACTAAACTTGGACGACCTACAAATAAGCTACAGGCACCCAGCCTCATAACAATTCAACATGAACTCCAGAAGTGCCTAAACCTAGTCGGGAACTGGGCTTTCCTAAACGGATTCAGATTTTCGCCCTCTAAAACTAAAAGTATGCACTTTACCCTTGTGCCCGGTTTACACCTGAAACCAGCCCTAACGCTGCAAAACACATCTTTAGCATACAAAGAAACGATCAAATTCCTGGGCCTAATGTGGGACCCTAAACTCACGTGGCGACCCCACATCACAGCCCTGGCGACTCGCTGCAAAAGGTCGACAGGGCTTATCCAATCGGTAACATCCCTGAAGTTCGGTGCCGACATGGACACCGGAATGACGCTGTTCAGAGCAATAATACGTTCGCCCATAGACAACGGAGCCGTTGTCTTTGGATCTACAGCCAAAACTACTCCCGACCATCGCAAACAATGCTTTGCGTATCACAACCATCGCGTTCTGCTGCACCCCAATCGAATCCCTAACATGCTCGCTAACGAACTTCCACTCCTGCTCCGGCAAGACAAACTTTCACTACAATACTATTCTAAGACTATAAGTCTAATCAACAACCCAGCAATCGGCCACATCACCAACATATTTGATAAGCGTCTTTTTGCAGCTTAAAAAAAGATATGCCCATCGTTTTCCCTACGTGTGGACAACCTGCTGACCTCGCTCAACATCAAGCGTAAAGCTATTAAGCCTTCATTTTTCTACCGAATACCTCAAATTAAGACAGCAACATGGATGATCAACCCACCACCGGTCAACCTAGACCTTCAAATGTACCCTAAAGCAACTACTCCAACCAACGCGTACCGGCATGAATTCCTAAGACTACTTGAGGAAGAATATTTAGAGCACCGCCACATATACACTGATGGCTCCAAAACCGCGGACGGAGTGGGAGCCGCGCTGTGTGCGGGGACACCCCACTCTCGGCCCACCTCTCACAAGAGGCCTCCGTGTTCTCTGCGGAGCTTCACGCACTCAAACTAGCCATCTCTATTTCAAAAAACATCGCTTATCCAAATACGGCGCATTCTTTGACAGTCTGAGTGTCCTCACCCAGCTTAAAACACTGCACTACGAACATCCAGTTCTACGTAAAATGCAGCACGATCTCTTTGTGATGACCGAGACGGGTCAGGCAGTGGAATTCTACTGGATCCCCGGGCACGCGGCAATAATAGGAAACGAACTTGCGGACTCGCTTGCTAAACTGGCATCTACTTACCAAGAACAATTTTTCGCAATACGTTACCAGGACTGGCTCCCTATCATCAACTCTCATATAACATCCCGCTGGGATGAAATGTGGCAACAGAGTGGACAAACAATGCTTTCAGTCAAACCCTCAGTCGGAGAATGGGAAACAAAGTTCACCAACAGAAAAGACCAAGTGTTCATCAACCGGTTGTGCACGGGACACACGTGGATAACTCACAACCACCTGATGGATGTCGACATGGGACCAAACGCGCCACCTTGCCCCTGTTGCCACCAAGTGGCTATCAGCGTGAAACACTGATGGATTGCAACGCACTCGCGGCAACCCGACGAGCGTTCCTAAATCCCCCATGCAACCTACAAAGCCTACATCATTTTCGGAAAACACACCGGACTATACGATGCTGTCTAAACCCCAAACACCTGTGCAAGTGAGGTGGTCTCTCCACCCCATTACGCACAGAAATAACACATTTTACGAAAAAACGCATTAATTCTTTACCCTCTCGTACGCGCTAATACGCGAATGTGCCACTGTTAGAATGTGTACTGACTTCATCTTGACATGACTAATATTTTCGCTCGCGGGGCCGTGCGAACTTACCTTAACCAACGACGGTCGCGCCATACGTTGGAGCCTATTATGACTCACGTTGAGGCTCTGGTGGGAATGAGGCTCAAATCAAGGCAGGACAGAGAAGATGGGACTGGAAGCTAAGGCTGGGCATGGAGAAGACTGAATGGGGAATCCGGTACAGTGTAAAACTCAAAAACTGGACTGGACATTGCAAAAACAGATACAAAGCTCCCCCATATTGTCACGGACAGTTGAAGTAGCCATATCTACCTCCATTTATTTTATTCATCCATCATCAGCATGTTTCCTTTTAGAATGAAACCTTGTGGGCCCCAAGTTGCATGAGCACATCAGCGATTCATTGTTATTTCTACATGAACTTAAATTGGGATGTGGAACTTTACTTTTTAGTTCAAAAAATAGGTAGCTGCAATTAAATCCTTGCCTCTCCTTGTTTCATTCCCAAACATCATGAAGAAGAGGAAAAAATCTTCCAAAATGTTTGTGGCTGCTTAGCTCTCTAAGTAAAATGAAATTCGAACTAATTTTGAAATGTGATCTAAACAACATCCTACAGTTGTTAAGAAACAACTACTTGTGCGCATTTTATTACACCTTGTTGGCCTCGCGACCACCCAACAAGCCAGAAAGGCCTAAGTGCTTGGCAGAACAGGAGGCATGAATGCCACAGCTATCCAGAATTAGAGTAGAACTGCAAATTACTGAGCAAAACAAACCATAATTTTGTGCTCCAGGCAACTGTCTGTACAGCGATTCAGAAGTCAAACGGCATGTTTTTGCAACGTTTTATGAATTTAGGTCAATATGGGAGCTATGGGTATTTCAGAAGATACATCAAATGCAATATCATGCTGGTTGTGGACAAAAATGTACGAAGCTCTAGTACATGCTCAGATGGAAGTTGTGATGGAGGCCTAGTGCATGCTAGTTTTAAGTTTATATGATAGTTCAAACATATGCTTGTAGAGTTTTATGTAATACATTTTAGAATTAGCTAGAAGCTTCCTGCTAACTAGCTATTAAATTTATTCTTGCACTGCTATGATTTTCTGTTTACTTTCTCTTCCATCCTTATTCATATATCTAGCTTTCTAACATTCTACCTACAGTGCTGATACAAGGTCCTATCCTCTTCTGTTTTTTCCTTCCAACCCATGTGTGAAATACAAATAGGTTTGAAGAGGCCCTCAGTGTCCAGTTGCAATTGAAAGGAAAGTTTTCAAAGGAGTTTGTCAGCAAACAATACCAAAATATAGTAAATTGACTGGAAGGGATCAATCTTTTGCTTTGTTACAAGAAGCATGAATAGGATTGACAGGGGTCATGCATTGCTCAGTCATGAAAATTTAATATAAAAAATGGGTGGGGGCCAACCAATGATCAATAATGAATAATTAGGATAAAATTGCAAGAGGTCAATCATTGTTCATTTACAAATCATAGAAAAAAAAATATGCTGAAGGAATTATCCCTTTTTTGTTAACAAGCAATGTATGAAAGCAACAACAGCTCAGGACAACAGGAGTTTGTAACAGTTGTATTGCGGGCCGGTAGTGCGCAATGCCAAAAATGGCTAGTGACATTTCGACAGCGCACATCACCAATCCCTTCTTGCACTCCAAAGTCAACCTGTGCTCTAGAAGTCATTGCTTGTAGCTTTGTTACTTCATTGTGCTGCCTCTTCATTGGTTGGCTCAGCCAGACTACCAGCAGAAGTAATTTGTTTTGGTTGTTATTGGGACGACTTTCTCGTGGTCATGGTTGCAAGATGTGTGCATCAGAGAATGAGGCATTTGCCATTGTTTGTTTGCCACACAGCTGTGCAGACTGTTAACCTTGTGCTGGCGGCCTCTGCACTATTGTGACAATAGTGATGAGAAGTTGCTACAAGAAACGAAGAAACTAATATTCATTTGAGAATTCTCTCCAAGTTATGGTATTTTTCCAACTGGGTTCATATATACTTTGAATGGTTGCTACATAATACTGCCCCTAGGCATCTGTTAGGTTCATGGGCCGCAAAGCATCACAATAAGAGTTCCTGTACCTTTTATTGCACTCATGCACACTTTTGACATTTGCAGCATAGGGTCATTGGCATTACGCTCTAGTAAACCCACTGGCTATAATATAATTGAAAAATTGCCTATAGTTTGATGCAGCGCTCATTGCTGGTTTGACATTTGGTGCCAGAAGGAGGCAGACTCCTGCATGTTAAAAAGCCTCTTCACTCTGATCTAATATAATCTGCCACACGATACATTTTATTTTACCATTTAACAAGAATATGCCATCTTCCTCTGCAGCTGCCAAGGCCATTGACGTTCTGTTGGACTCTCCCTGGGCTAGTTGTAAGGAGCCCGTCTTCACAGACCGACAGAGTGTTGTGGATTATTGCAACAGGTGTGTCAACTCAGTAGGAAGGTTCATGTCTTTCATCTTTGAGTTGTGGACAATTAAAATCAATACTCTAGTTGAAAGCGTTTTACCCAAAATTTGAGTCATAGAAATGTTCAATACTTTGAGAATGCAATACTATGACAATGTTTCTCATGCTCAGATAAAATGACTCTAGGTATAAAACTATGCCAACGTATTTCTGCAGTAGCTACTGGTGTGATCCCTATGAATTTGTAATGCATTGATATCTCCTTGTTTTAATTGATAATGTGCAGCATACTGTTATTTATTAGCTTCTGTAGGTCAGTGTATGGGGTTTGAATTTCTCACTTGTGCAAGCAAGTGGTTGGAAGCAAAACTTTTTTATAATCGAAGTAGTTAGCACCCAACATGCCAATCCAAACCTCTGGCTTGATTTAGTCTGTTGGTGTTGTGAAAACTCCTTGTTGCCTGCTGTAGGTACTCAGAAACAAATTAATGGTTAATTTCTGTACGTTTGGTAGAGTGCAGCTGTTTATTGTCTTGAGCTTTTACAACGTTTTATTTTGTGTGTTCTCATAGCTAGAAGGTAACTTTGTTCAATGTAGGACACAATGCTGCTATGTTTTAAAAAAAATCTCATGATTATGTGAAATCAAATTCTTCCAGTTTTCTGGTATTATTTCCAATTGCTAGCTACTCAGCAGTAATATTTGGTGTTTGTTTGAAAGCAATGTATTATTATAGCTAGCTATAAACTCGTCCCCTCTTCCTACAAATTAGGTAGCTAGCTTCAGGTAAGGTAACATTTTTTGCTTGCCTTCAGGCTGCTTGCATACAAGTTTTTCCACCGTGCCAAGAAGATTCCCATCACTGACACTGACCTGAAACCTAAAGAGCTCAAGAAAAAACGCGAAAGAGAAGAGAAAGAAAAATCTAAAAAAGAAAAAGAAAAAGAAAAAAAGAAGAAAAAGAAGAAAGATCCAAGCGAGTCAAAGGATGAGAGCGAAGATGCCAGAAAGGATGATGATAGGCACACAGAGGAAGAACGAGATGATTCCAAGAAGAAGAAGAAAAAAATCAAGTTGGATATGCATCTTGAACAGGTAAAAAAACTCTTCCAATTATATGACTGATGAAGACTGCAATCCTGTGAGTGCAGTTTTCATCAGTCATTGTTATCTGTTATTGCAGATTCGCTCCTGAGCTGTGGTCTTCAGCCTAGTAATAGGCTGTAAAACTGCATCCGTGAAGACTCCTCGTATCTGTGCCATCTGCAATTGGTTATCATGATGTAGTGGGATTCCCCACGTTCTTGAGCTCTTTTCCCAGGGGGATACTAGTTTATTCAAGAGGAGTGTGCACCTTCTGGGAGACCTGAACACTCCTCTCCAGTAACCCTTAATCATGTCAGTTAGCTACCAGCTTACTGGAGTACCTCTTGGGGACTGTCACTCCCTCTTCAATTGTCCAGTGGGTCAAACAACTGCAGCTTGCTGCTGGGAGTGACAACAGGGGGATGGTCCTTGGGTGGGAGTTCACCCATGCGCTGGAGTAATTTATATTTGTGTGCACTCCTCCATGAGTGGGGCTGTTTGTGAATTGTAATTTATTCAGTAGTACTTAGCTACTTCGTTATGTAAATCATGGAGACTAGCATAGCACGAGTACAGCCGGTGTGCTCAGAGTGAGTATTAAACCCTTCTATACTAAAGTAAATTTAACTACGGTGAGTGCTTCTGTGATCATCTTTTACATAGATTATTGTGGTACTTTTTATACTGTGGGTTGATCAAGTAAAGTCTGTTAACCTTGATCCTAAAGATTTTCAATGTTGATTGTTTTTTCTAATTATTTCGGTTGAAAAGTGTTTTTTATACTGATCTTTTAGAGTTCTCTTAATGTGATTCTTACTCCATGGTATGTCACCTTGGTATCTCACCTTGGTGGCCTCGAGACTGCTAAACAAGCCAGCACAGCCAGAGTGCAGAGCAAGGCAGGAGGTACAAATGCCAGAGCACGCCAGAACCGCGAAAGCACGGCAAAACAATGGCACTGAAAGATCTGGAAATTTGTGCTTAGGCAACTTATCTCACAGCTATCTTGTTAGTCACGACATATCAAAAAATAAATAAATATGTACCTACACATGCACACATATATTATACATGCATTAAAAATACATCAACACACATAAAAATGTGTATACATTACTACACATAAATTAGGGCTCATCAGGCTAGTTAAAATCTACAAAATCATCATACAGCAGATCAGCAAAGGCCTGCTTATAGCGAGTTATATTTGTCCACTGCACTATGTCAACAAGCAAACCATTCCACACAGCAACACATCTCACTCTGAAGGACCTACTGCGGGCATCAGAAGAGTGAGGCGGAAACACTGACTTCAGCAGATGACCCCTATTACCAACTCTTGGAGCCTAAGAAAGCATATTCAGCAAATCCTTTGATTCGCTATGCAAAATTTTCCAATATTGTATTAGGTCTGCCCTTAAAAGGCAACCTTTGACAGAAAACAAATCCGAGCTCCTCAATCGATTACCTTAGTCCACATCAGCAAGCCCATCAATGTTTCTGGTCCATCTCCTCTGAATAGACTCAAGCAGTCTGCAGTCCCCACAATATCCAGTGTTCCAGACACAAGATGCATACTCAATAAGGGGGCGAATATGTGCAACATACAAGGGTACCATAAAATCTGGTCCCTACAGACAGTTGATCTCAACAAGCAGTTTTCTAGCCCACCAGCCTTTGCAGCCACCACACGGATATGATGGTGATGATGGTGGAATCACGGATATGATATGATGGTGGAATCTGAGATGGTGGAATCTGAGATTTGTGTCCACATTGACACCTAAGTCTTTATGTGTTGTGACAAACTTCAATGCTCTACCTTGCAAGAAGTACTGGTTAACTGGGACTAGAGCATCAAAATCAATGCGACCTCTGTAAAAGCGTAGCACCACACACTTGTCTGGATTCTGTCCAAGATTCCAGGACCTTGCAACAGAGTCAACTGTATCCATACCACTTTGCAGTGACTGAACACTGTGGATAACAGGCTCAGTGTTCTTACGTGAGTATCTCAAGTACAGTTTATAATCGTCCGCAAATGCCTTGAAAATGCATAGAAGACCACTCGAGATGTGATAAATATAATTCAAGAATAGTAGCAGACCAAGGACTGAGCCCTGAGGTACACCACTTGTCACATCAACTGAGCTGCTCACGCTGCCACTCACACAAACACTGATCACTTCACCAGAGAGAAATACCGCAATCCAGGCCAGCAATGAGTTACAAACACCCAAGGACTCTAGCTTAGACAGAAGCACACCATGACTCACCACATCGGATGCTTTAGAAAAGTCAAGCATTATGACATTCACAACATATCCCTCATCAATCCACCTTCCAACATCATCGTATGTCAACAGCAACTGGTCCTCGGTGCTACGGTTACTTCGAAAACCATACTGATGTGATGACAAAATATTGTTGCTCTCAAGATACTCAGTCAACCGAAGTACAACTATATTGATTTGCAGCAAACAGATGTCAAACTCACTGGTCTGTAATTAAGTGGTTCAGTGTGAGATTTAGCCTTGAATATTGGGACAACGATCGATTTGCTCCAGACTTCAGGTACCGTTCCTGTCCTCATTGATTTTCAAAAAAATCGAACAATGAGGTAGGGAGAGTTCCTCTGCTCAACTCCTCAGCAGATGCGGGTGGAGGCCATCTGGGCCCATACTGGAACTATACTGGAACTGGGATCAATAGCCAAAAGGACATGCTGGACCCCCAGCCTAGAGAAGTCCACATTCGACCAACTCCCATCAAAAGACTGGAAAGGGGCTGGGTAGCAGCCAAAACTTTGCGCATAACGCTCGGCTCCTGAATTTTCTCACCATTTGGCTATCGGAGGGGCCAACAGCTGGGCGACTAATCTTCTTTTCCTGACATAAGCATGAAATGCCTTACGGTTATCAGGTCTGTTCAGTAATTTGGACTCGTACTTCTTTCGGGACTCTGGAAAAATTTCTGTAGGTCCTATTCAGTTCAACATATATGCGTAGCCTTTCAAGAGCACTTGCGGAATTGCGACCCTCCGCCCTCCTGACCCGCTTGTAGTCACGCCATACCTCCATCTCTCTCTCTGGCAAGGGCGGTGGGAGCCCTGACAGCCCATGGAGGACCAGAACCAACAGGCGTGAAAGGTATGAACTTCTCAATGAGGGATATCAAAATTGACTGCAGAAACAAAAAATCTTCTGACACCGAAGAGTAGCTGAATTCTAAACCCTAATCATCCTGAGACAGAGCATCTGAAATTCTGTTGTATTTGCCCCTGCCCCAAGAACGCCTCTCCCCTTCAACCTCACGCTCCGGCTTCTCTCCACTGAAGGTATACTCGAAGACAACAGGAGAATGCTGACTGCTAGGCAGGGGCGGCAGCACAGACACCTCACCAACACGATCCCCCTCAGATGTCAAACCCAAATCCAGTATATTGTCAGACAGTAAGAATGTGGGCTCCATAACCCACTGCAGAAGTCCAAGAGATGATAACAATCTAAAAATTGCATGTCAATTGGCCCAACGTAGCTATCAACTAGGTCCAAGGACCAGTCAATTTTTGGTAAATTACAATCACCTGTGATAGTCACCTCTTTGCGAAAGCAAAAATTGTATAAAAAGATAACAAGGTGAAGGTGTTGGATCCAGATTTGCATAGGAAGGGGGCTGATACACAGCTACAATCCACAGGTCATAATCAACAAGGTGAACAGCTACAACGTTTGGAATATGCTCCTCAATCACCATGCTTACGAGCTGTGCCATCTGTGTCACCCCTCGCAGCACGATAGTCAGCAACGTCAATGAAGGATGATGCAACAGCAGGCAGCAACCACGTCTCACTGATGGCTAGGACATCAATACTCTGCTTCAAAAGCAACTCGGAGGTAAAATTCACTTTATTTGCTAGGGAGTTGACATCGACATGTCCCACTTTTAAAATATTAGAATCAAGTAAAAAAATTGCTGGAGTTTAGCACTGATGAAAAATTTGCTTAGGGTCTTCAATACCGTGGTCAGAAGCACCACCTCCCGGACCAGACAGGGCATCACCACGACTATCTACGTCACCACCAACAGACGCAGCAGCACCCCAAACAGCTACAGCACGACCAGCTGAAGCAGCACTACGACCAGCTGCAGCACCACCACGACCAGCTACAACACCACCACGACCAGCTACAACACCACCACGACCAACTACAGCACCATCACAACCAGCTGCAGCAGCACCACGACGAGCTGCAACAGCGCCACGACCAGCTGCAGCAGCACCACAACCAACCGCAACAACACCACGATCAGCTCCAGCAGCACCACGACCAGCTGCAGCACAACCACGACCGACCACGACCAGCTGCAGCAGAATCGCGACCAGCTGCATCAGGACCACGACCAGCTGCAGCAGCACCACGACCAGCTGCAGCAGCACCACGACCAGCTGCAGCAGGACCACGACCAGCTGCAGCAGGACCACGACCAGCTGCAGCAGGACCACGACCAGCTGCAGTAACACCACAACCAGCTGCAGCAGCACCACGACTAGAAGACTTGGTCACCACCCAGGTGTAGTTGCCCCGAAACACACCCCGACAAGCAGGCACTGCCTTGCCACGAGGTCCAGCATCCCCAGCACCGCAGGCCACAGCTGCCGAAGCCAAGCCTCCTCCACGCTCACCCACCCACAGCAGGCTTCTCCTCCTGAACAGCTCCTGGCGTTTTTTGTAGTGCAGGTCTCTCTGGATAAAGACACTTTCGCACCCATCTATTCCTTCCAATTTCCTTGCATTCGTCAGTATCTCATTCCTGACATCATCATCATCATCATCATCATCATAGATATTGGCTCTGAACATCGCAATCTGACCACTAACTATACTGACCTCATGCTGGGCACATTCAAGCCCAATCGTCCGCTTCATTACACCCTGAAAAACAGTCTTCACATCAGTCACACTTTCGCCCAGGCCTCTCAACATAACATTCTGCTTGCGCTTCGTCTGCTCCTGAGGTCACTCACCTCTTTCCTGACAACTACATTAAGTTGGGCAGACCTGGCAAATTGTTCAGATGAAGCCTGCTCGGGAGCATGAGGTGTACAATCATGTCTCTGGGCAACCTGTGCATTGCTCATCAATGTTCGAACCTGTGCACACAAAGCCCCAACTGCCACAACCAGTTGATTAAATGCTGACTTGTCAACCAACGTGTCAATACTGCCGATCGAAGTTTTCCTATCATATTGACTGCACCTACACTGAATCCAATGGTATGTAATAGCACTTCCTTCATTCTCCAGAAGTCCATCTATCACACCTTTCTTCAATCCAACACACTCTGAGACTGGGTGAAAAGACCTACCACAGTCACGACAGCCAATGGAGACCATGGTCAAGCTGCATCCACAGAATGCACAAAGTTCCTCGAAACAGTCAGCACCAACATCAGCCTTATCTGCCAAAAAACTGGTGCTCCGCGCACCAGCAGCAACCCGCCCGCCCAGCACCCCAGACATACCGGAGTTGATGCTGTCATCAAGTGCAGCACCAGGTGAGCTGGGCGATGCGTCCTCTTGACTGCTCTCATCGTCCTCTGCCCTCCTGAACGTAGATCCCTTCTCAGACAGGTTGCAGTCAGCAGTGTTCGGGTTCCAGTCCAGATTGTTTTCAATCTCCCAGAGGACCTTGTTGAAGAGATTGCGTTTCTGCCGCTTGGCAAAACGTTCTTTGTTCTTGTGGTAGGCAAGCAGGTCTTCTGCCTTAAGGTTGCCTGTCTCTCCGGTGCCATAGAAATAAAACGATAGGGTACTTCTTGGGGGGCTTTCCACTGAGCTCAGGTTCAAATGGCTCAATCCGTCCCGGCCAATGGAGAAATACCTTCACCTTGGCGAAGATTAGATCATACGGTTTGAAATCTATTTTAAGCATGGTCCATACTATGACTAACCTATAACCGGTTACCTATCGGCACGGGAAAAAATAGCGATTTGGTGTGTGTGGTTCTTAGATATGAAGATTATGACCGTTTATAAGCTGTTACTTCTAGTACAGTTGCACTTTTGCTGGATTTGTTGCCCTAGCTACTTTTATATCCCTTT
>SDVV010003307.1:0-21571 GCA_016164225.1 Gammarus roeselii | reverse complement strand
ATATACAGGCGTCAAAAGTTTCATCTAAAGATCGTTTCATGTTAACAGTCTTAACAAGATTGAAGTTTGAATAATTTTCACGACTTGGCATCGACAGACGTAGAGTTTAGTCAAATTATGAACTGGATAATGGAATTATACAATAGGTTCTTTCAAACGGTGTTGTTTACGATGATGATATTACTTGTCCCTTTCACCAAAGATATGTTTATCTCCGCATCCACAATGGGCGTTATATAGTATGCGAGAATGGGTCTTGCATATACACTCGGGCTCCTTCGAAGTGTAGCAGAGTCAGGAATACATTTCACGGAATACCAATCAATGTGTAGCTTAATTCAAGTTGAATCTTCGAAATAAAAATAATACATCTAAGCTGGCTACTGACATGAATGTTGATTTTTACTGGATTACGCTGCTCTTGCTCGCGCCGAGTAAAGAATTAAAATGACTAAAAGGACACCTGCACCCCGCGAATAACCAATGAAGGGAAATTCAGCCTTTAAACTTGACGTCATTGATTGAATTGCCCGTTGATTTTAAGCTTACCGTTGATTGTAGGATTACCATTGATCGTTGGCAGTCTGTCAGGCTACAATATCAACGAAAACATAAAAGCATCTGGACTAATTTCTTATTGTTTCTATTCCCCGTTGCGCTACCGAACACATCTCATAAACGAATGTAACGTACTTATGATACAACAACAGCAGTAATCGCACCGGACTTGCTTACTAATGGTTCGAACAACCAAGTTCTTTCCTGGACCATGTATGTATAAAGCATAGATGAACTTTGAATGTCAGGGCTAAAATGACAGCAGGACCAACGTGTCATTATTTGAATTAAGAAATTTAGTAGAGTAACACTAGTCCCTTGCTGAACAGGTAAGCGACATTCACCAGGCTGGTCCATTGCTGAACAGGTAAGCGACATTCACCAGGCTGGTCCATTGCTGAACAGGTGAGCGACATTCACCAGGCTGGTCCATTGCTGAACAGGTAAGCGACTTTCACCAGGCTGGTCCATTGCTGAACAGGTAAGTGACATTCCCCAGGCTGGTCCATTGCTGAACAGGTAAGCGACATTCACCAGGCTGGTCCGACCATGACCAAATAACACTAATTCGTTGCTGATCAGGTAAGCGAGATTCACCAGGCTGGTCCGACCGTGACCAAACAACACTTATCAATTGCTGAACAGGTAAACGACATTCACCAGGCTGGTCCATTGCTGAACAGGTAAGTGACATTCACCCGGCTGGTCCATTGCTGAACAGGTAAGTGACATTCACCAGGCTGGTCTATTGCTGAACAGGAAAGCGACATTCACCAGGCTGGTCCGAGCATGACCAAATTTGTCTTCTCAACGTTGCTATATATCTTTTCCATGTTCTGCGTAATTAGTGAAAATACGTATAAGTATTCCCGTTTGATATATGAATTGCATGGATTATCTGTATTTTTTTTCACAATTATTCAGCATTCGTGCGAGGTTTGCATTTGTCGGGAATTGGTACAGTAATGATGAAAAAAAATACATTGAGCCCTTCAAAAACTGTTTTCCAAATCCAATTGTTTTATCTATGTGCTCCAAATATTGTTTTTCATCTGCAATCGGGATGTCCCGTTGAAAGAAGACCAGAAGGATGAAACTTCTCGCTGTGGCGAAACATGTAATAAACAAAAGTTAATTAAATTCCACGAAGTGTCTACGAAAAGTGCTCTTGAACATGCTCGGCTAGCCAGCTAAATCCAATTGATTTTTACTAATTGTTCAGGAATAATTTCATTAATGAGCTAGAAACCTAGTTGCTATGGGGTTTGGATGACCTCTTGGAAGAGCTTAAACTAATTAATTTTGGGGCGCAGTCCGTGTACCAAACGACAAATTAATTAGAGCAGAAGAGCAGAAGTCAACGCTCGGCCACTCTCACTGTCGTGCCGGGTGAGAATTCTTGGCAAAGTCAGAGAGAAATTAGTGATAAAACCTCGTTTGTAAAGGAGCGAAACAAATTCGTTGATGGTATTTATTTAAATAAGAGTGGAACGAAACCATACCATCAATAGTTTATCTTTGTATTGAAGTATTAATTTGTATTGCGTTAATTGTCAGCCAAACATCCAGCTCCTACCATAATTCTCCTAATTGAATATTTGATGATCAAAACTATAGGTAAACGCATAACAGAAAGAGTAACAAATTATATTTCTGCCCCTTTCATGCACCAGCAGTTGTAGTTTGAAAATCAGCCTTGTGGAGGGTATGTTTTTTTAACGTGTGTTTATTAAAATCAACAGCGACGCTTTTATTAACTACACAATAACAGTTAAATGTTCAGACTGTGAACACTATTATTTTGTTGTAATTCCAAACACGGAAAAATTGCAAGAATTTTAACGCTAAACCTTTTCGGTCTTGATTTTTATTGTTTATGCTATTTGTCCCCAAAAAAATCAACATAATTATAAATGGATAGTATTACAAGATATTTTGTAAGTGAATGTAAACATTGATAAATGTATAAATGAACAAGCTGACAAGCATCCAACATACATACAAAACATTTCTAAGATTATTGTGTAAAATATCGAATAACTGAACGTGCGTTGCGTGTGGGCTTACTGTTGTACGAGCGGGAAGTTTGCACGTATTACTTTGGTCTAACGTGAAATGCAAGTCATCAATGCGACATATCTCGTTCATATGATGATTCAGTGTAGGGTAACGAATCATGAGAAATAATCTCGAGTATTCGTAGAACCACCTGTGAAACATCGCATGATCAATCATTTTAACAGGCGTAACACAAAATAATGTTCGTACAGTCGTTTCTGTTGAATATTCTCTCATTGTGGTTCGGTGAATAATCCAAGATTACCATGATGTCTAATTATCGACATTTCCTATAGTCGGGCATTGTGTGAAGTCGACGCTGTGCTTATTTGTAACAATCGATCGGGTAATTCATATTATTTTATACATTGAATCGTTCATGCCTTCATGCTTGACATACTCGACTGGTCCTTTCATTATGTTCTACACATCAGATCATTTGTCCCAATATGTGTCACACAACATCTCTTTCTCCATTATGTTCTACAGAGTAGATCGCTCTTCCCTTTATGTTTAGCACATTAGATCTTTCCTTTCCACATGTTTTACACATATGATAGCCTTTCCGTTAAGTTTGACATAAACTAGCTACTGACCCATTTTGCATAAAAAGTTTTGTCAATTCTCCTCAAATTTTAAGTGTTTCATGCAATGATCTCGTTTCAAATCTTTTTAAGATGCGGCCCACATCTTCATGCAGTATGGTCAGTTGATAGCAGTGGCGGTGGTAAAAGACCTTGCCCCGACAATGGTCTCCTGAAGATCATCTGAAGCGGCCCCAAGTGCTGATGTGCTTATAAGCTCATCAGAAGGCCACCAGACTCAGACTGTGCGATCATGCGAAAGGTGCACAATACAGGAAGGCCATCTCATGGATTGGTATAAATTTTGCAGTATACGCACTTTTCCAAATCACGCTCTGGTCGTATCAATGTGCTGTGGAAGTGAAGTTAAGGCGGGGTCAAGTGGTAAGGCGCCGTTATGGTTGGCATTCGCTCAAGAAAGCTCTTCCATTCAGCCTTAAAATGATGTCCCAGCTATTAGAAAATAGACGAGTGAGTTTCAGGCTGGTTTGGATTATGTTCACTAGGAATAAAAGATTTGTGAATGCTGATAAGTGATGGGCAACGCTCAGGTTAAAAATTTGAGGTCGTATGCAAATTTTAGGTATGAAATTGCTTACATTACAGATATATCTTGACCTGGTTTGCATCAACACGTGAAAACTTAAACATGTTGCTTGGTGTACAAGCTGATGTGATAAGCGATTCCGCTTGGTTTCCACACAATTATCGTCTTATAGCAGTTTCTCCAGACATGATGCAAGATGACGTTGCTTGCCATTATTGTAGCTACCTCTTGCTGAGACTACGTGTTGTGCTGGCTCACGTGATGCCAGTAAATTTAAACTTAGTTTGAGCCATTTTATATTTACGAAGATTTGATATCATTCAACATCCTCTTCTGTTTATTGTCATTAACAATTATTAAAAAATTAAATATGATGAAATAGTACAAATCCAGCCTACAAACATATCTAAGCCCTTCCTCAATTCAATTGACAAATTAGGACAACGGGCAAGAAAAAAAACTAAATATGTGTGAGTAGGAATATTAGAATCGACCCTGGGATTGACTCACCAGATCATAGAGAGCTAGCACTGAAATATGAACATTGCAATAATATTTTTTTGTTTGAGTTTTTAGCCAGAATCCAAGTATTTAGGGTCATGCTGCTGCAAGTCATGACAGAAGAGTCATTCATGACCTGTAATATAATAAGGTAATACTTTCGAACTGCACAGTTTTGCTATGAAATATTGACAACCCTCTCATCCTAACGAGTAGCTGTGGGAACAATTCTTATAACTTCCGGCTGAACACAATCTCCTGCCACTCATTGCCCTCATAGGTTACCCCATTACGTTTCTTCCCTCGACTACATCCCCACCGCTCCCCAACTAGACTCTGTATCAGAAGAACGGTAGATAGGACAACACGAGCATTTGAGTCGGCCTCCCAATAGTCATACCACGCGAGGCCAACCCATACAGCGTAACTTTGGCCATAGGAGCAACGGCCTGACCCAGTGTTCACTACTGACTCGGTTCTCCGTGTAACCGGTGGTATGTGTACAATAAAATGTATATTAATACGACACTTTAGACATCTTTCTCCATCAGGGAATTCCATGCACTAAACGTATAGCTACATCTGTGGTCATCATAGTCGGAGAAGTCAATGATCATCAACAGTACAAACTATGGTGTTATCCATTAGTATAGTGTGTGGCAATTCGTAGCATTCAAATTATCTGGACACGTTGTCGCACTCCATGAATTTGCATGACGTCATGATCGGGAGGACATCTTGCTTCATAGAGAAAGCTAAAAACATTCACATCAGATACAGTTTACTTTACGCTTATTGCAACAGTTGGGTGGGTGAAAATATACATTTAGTAGAAAATAATATATAATCGAGAATATAACA
This sequence comes from Gammarus roeselii, assembly GCA_016164225.1. Classification (NCBI taxonomy): domain Eukaryota; kingdom Metazoa; phylum Arthropoda; class Malacostraca; order Amphipoda; family Gammaridae; genus Gammarus; species Gammarus roeselii. The sequence goes on along the minus strand of SDVV010003307.1, from coordinate 16,462 downwards.
CATTAATCAAGTATGTTGCTGCGTTTAAACTAGTTGTGTTTGGCGGTTAATTAGAGAGAGACCTCATGACTTATCATCCTTCCCGTTTGTTGCATATGCACTTTTTTAGCAGAAACAGTCAGACTCTACCGTATTTGAGGGAAAATGTGTCATTCATTAAGGCCCCTGGGTCGAGGTGAATATCAAAATAAGATAAAAACTGTTTAGTTTCAAACTCTGATAGGTAGGCAACCCATCAGACGAATTCTGATCGTTTCTGTCAACGTGAGGCAAGTATCAAAAGAATTATTGATGCAACTGGGATTGGATAACTTATCACACATAATTAGTCATAACAAAGCTCATCAAAAACATCGTGCATTGTTCTCATCAAGCGATCAGGTCATGGACAAACTCTTGGAATAGAACATCAAATGACAGCATCATATTATGCAATATTGTTATCCACTAATTTGCCTTCCCCTTTTAAACATATACTTTTGAAGCGGCCGCCTGTATGTTATGTAAGTTTTTGTATTGAAAATATTTTATCTGAAATGCATAAATAGAACGAATTTAATATAGGAAACGATTTCTTCCGACTATTTTCAACTCCAGGAGAACAGATTTATCTTGTATATAATACGACGGAATGGATTACAATAGAATACTAAAAGCATGGAACGCATAGGCAAATTGTTTATTGCACTAGAATTGGCATATCAGACTATTCATTAAATTGTAGAGAAAGTCACGCGTTCTGCGTGCCAACTAACTTATATGCCGGTTGCCTGCCTCGTGAACGCACGCTAAGACATTGAAGTTCGTTACAAATGGTATTTGTAATGTTTTCGTTATGAACCAATTATTGATTCAAAGAGTATTGGAAACCATGCCAACTCTCAGTGATTTCTTGATGAATGGTATACTCAAAGAAATAAGTGCACGTAGTGAGATACTCACTCATTATATAGATTATGATAGAGATAAATATATTTTTCATTTCCGTCCCGGATATTAAATCACAAATCTATAATCCCATTTCCAAACTAGGCGAACTTCTCTCAAATTTTGGCGATTGTATAAAGATGTGATATTGCGTGGCACAATTATAATTTTCGATTGAGAAATCTGTGGTCTGAAAACTGTCATCCAAATCGTGATTAGATCGCTGTCGTTTGATTTCGATAATCACTAACTTCAATATTTGATCTATAATTTGGTTCATACAAATATCCTCTTAGAGATTACTAGCCATGGCATACTTGCTTTCGGTAAACAAATAAGAAACATTTATAATTACTTGGTGGAAAAATCCACCTATTTTTTCCAATCATTAGCAGATTTCCTGCGAATTGATTCGAGCATAGAGTAGGAAGCAATTGTGGCGTGATAAAAGAAGATAACTTAAACCGAGGTTGATATATGAACAAACCGTAAGGAATTTGGTATACATCGTTCTGAAAGGTGCTTCATGAATTCTGTCATAAACAAAGTGTTGTCATAGCGATTGACAATGTCTGCGTGTTCTTCATCACTGTAACTCCACGGATGGAAAATAATTAGCGCAATCAAAATTGTTACAATAGACCCTCTCGATAATAAGTTGAATGTTATTAAGTGTTGAAAATACAGTAACCACTACTAAAGTTGCCCCTATCATTAACATCAAAACCAAATCATTTACAAGAGTAGATTATCAGAAACCAGAAACTCTACAATAATAGGGAACCTGCCCCGCTGAAACTTGGACCCAGTTTCGGTCTGAGTGTGCATAGCCAAGATCATGTCAAGGGTGTTGTCGAGGCTTGGGTCGGTATGAGTGTGCATAGCCGAGATCATGTCAATGGTGTTGTCGAGGCTTGGGTCGGTATGAGTGTGCATAGCCGAGATCATGTCAATGGTGTTGTCGAGGCTTGGCTCGGTATGAGTGTGCATAGCCGAGATCATGTCAATGGTGTTGTCGAGGCTTGGGTCGGTATGATTGTGCATAGCCGAGATCATGTCAATGGTGTTGTCGAAGCTTGGGTCGGTATGAGTGTGCATAGCCGAGATCATGTCAATGGTGTTGTCGAGGCTTGGGTCTCGTGACAGCCGTAGGCGTGGCGGCGATTACAGGCAAGAAAATAATAAATTTTAGGAAAATTAGAATGAAGAAAAATCTGAAATAATACACCTGTACGTCGATGATAGCTTTCAAGAGTGTCTCACAACAGCTAGAATTCTATAGACCTGTACGTCAATGACAGCTCTTTCAGGAGTGTCTCACAACAGCTAGAATACAATACACATGTACGTCGATGACTGCTTTTTCAGGAGTGTCTCATAACAGCTGGAATACAATACACCTGTACCTCGATGATAGCTCTTGCTAGAGTGCCTCACAACAGCTAGAATACAATATACCCGTACGTCGATGACTGCTCTTTCAAGAGAGTCTCACAACAGCTAGAGTACAATACACCTCTACCTCGATGATAGCACTTGCAAGAGTGCCTCACAACAGCTAGCATACAATACACATGTACGTCGATTACTGCTCTTTCAAGAGAGTCTCACAACAGCTAGAATACAATACACCTGTACCTCGATGATAGCTCTTGCAAGAGTGCCTCACAACAGCTAGAATACAATATACCTGTACGTCGATGACAGCTCTTACCTACTCAACCTACACTCAACCTGTTGGTCTCATGATATATTCCTGCCTTAACTTACAGAGCTCAAAGACTCACGAACGCCCTCCAGTTAACTGCTTGCAAGGCGCCAGTGATGAATTCGCAGATCTTCGTTTCGGTATTCGAGCTCAAGGGGCCGCAACAGTTAGCGAGACGAAGATGAACTGCTTAGAACGGGAGCAGTTGAATTGATAGCCTTCTAGGTCGGGTGATAACACATTGAGTTAAACGATGTAGTAACGGTTCCGAGAGGTGGATGAGATGTATGAACGATGTTTAATCTTGTTTCTGCTAACGCTTCTGATGAAACATAATACGGGGGTACCTCATATTATAAAATTCATTGGATGTTGAGAGAGGCCGTCGAGATCGTTGACAGTTTCATGTTGTTCCAGACATCATACCGAAACACTGTATAACCTTATGCAAGGGAACTCAATAAGTAATTTGAAATATTCCTCCTCTTTATTTCTGTAATAGATGGAGTTAAGATAGCGTGTGTGATTATCCAAAGGCAATCAATATGTCTGTCTCGGTCATCACCGTCTGGTTCAATAAAACTAAAATTAAATATTTGAATGCGGAACAAGACTGTACTAAAATTGAATTCGATCGATAACAGACTTGTCCAGAATAAGTCAAAAAGATGCAGTTAAAGGAGAGTTTGGAATGACATCGAATAGCCGGGATGAACTGCTTCTGGGAGTATAGAATTGGTTCGTAGCCTAGATAAGGCAAAAGAATAACATGGGACAGAGCTTATACAAGCTGCCAGTAGGGGTATGGAAATTGCATCTATTTTGAAAAAAATGGTGCAACACACACGTTGCAGTCAACTTCAATAGGATATTGTACAATAAAAGTATTTTGACCTGGCAGGCATCCGAGGTATATTGACGATAAAAGTATTATGACCAGCCCGGCATCCGAGGAAACTAGAGTGTTGTTGCTAATATATTCTTCACACATAAGATAGGTACTGGATAGTTCTTCTATCTTAGCCCAGCTAACGATACTAAATGAATTTTTGAAATGAAAGACTATACCGAACCTGCGCTGTAATTGGTGTTGCCAAGAGAATTCCCTGTAGTATGCACTAAATGGATCCTGACTCCCATATTATATCGGAGGGCAGATCGAACGGAAAAATAATGAAAGAGTTCAGAAAGAAACTCATTCTGAGAAGAAACCATGTCTATGAGCGCAAGACAATATTGGTCTGGCTTTCTTTGGTTGTAGTATCTGGAAGGAATAGACTCTCTCTGATAAAGAGCTGTGATATGAATTGAGCGGATTTAGTGATGTGGAGACGTCCGGGAAGCCCCGTACATTTACTGAAAGTCATCTGCAGTGATATCATTTCATCCTCTGTAGCATTGATTCCAACACAAAATTTCTGAATTTTCGTACTCAACCAGACAGGAGAAAAACTAGATATCTGTTCATTGAACAAAAAGCCTACTATTTTTTATGTTTATTGAAAAAGCATTGTTCAAACAGATGCAACTTGGGTAGTTGACACAACTTGGAGCTAATTTACTACGAAATTTGTGAAAAGAACGTAGAAAAATCGTTTTGGGGAAGTTGGTTGATGATTTTTCAACGGGAAATTCTGTGTTCAATCTGAAAAGATCATCTGGTTATAAATAAACTACTTTGATCAACAAAAAAAAATCGTATAACTTCGACAAAAGTTTATGGTGGGCGACGCGAACTAAAAATAATATTGTTTTCCTACCAGGCCTCCATCGCTCGTCAATCAGACAATGAACTCTATTCCCAGGCTTCGAGCCAACAAGTTAGAATTATGAGGTCATAGTATGTGGATTATTTGACGTATTGGCAATGTGTATTTGTTTACTTGTATATGTTAATAATTTGTTCATGTAATTTAGAGTGTCATAAAATTTCAGGAATATTAAGATGATGCTTTCCTCGCTCAAAAATGCAAGCCTGTTGCGTTCGTATTTTTTAAAAACTGTTTTTAGTCACTGAAATTATAAACCAATATTGATGACACAGCCGAGAGTTACAAATGAATTTACTGTAAACGTATATGTTCAAGATATTAGCAACAGGAATGATTGTCATTTTCAAATGAATGTTAGTCATTTTAACGTTTGTTCATTATTGAAGAGTAATAAGAATACGTATTAGCTAGTAAGATTCAATGCACTCTTTATTTTTTTCAATCAAAGATTTTATGTTTATGATGCGCAACTTTAAAAAAAAACATTTTACATCTTACAATAACTTGTCAAATTTACTTACTATATTGATATATTGGAATGGATGAGTCAATCCATTATCTTAAAAAAAGTTGCATTACAAATCATATATTCGACATTAATAAAGATAACAAGTAGCTTGGACGCAATTGTCACTGAAACTGTGAAGATTTCAGTAACAATTACGTCGGTGTTGTTCAATTTCGTGGGAATTTGAAGTAGCAGCAAAATATGCTATGAATTCCGTGTGCCAGCCAATGATATCAGCGGAATATTTATAGATAAATGCGTGCCAGTCGAAAATATCAGCGAAATATACTTTCAGTAGCGTGTGCCATCAGAAAACAGTACAACAATTTACGAAGTCCGGTCAATGAACGCTTGTTTTCACCGTTATTCCTATCAGGGCGCACCAATATGTCTAGCGGATGTTCTTCATAACAAACCAATTCTCCAAGTCACAATGTGATTTGATACAGATTGGTGACTATCACAATGTTCGTGGGATGCAGCGTTATAGAACCAGTCGATTATGTTGATAATTGTTATATTTCATTGAACCTCTTCTCTACGTTAGTTCAGTCTACCTGTCTTCCTATATGTATTTCTTCTCGTTGAATAAAAATATGCATAAACCGAAATACGGTGAAATACGTATTTTGTTCACAATTCGTCTACATTGCATAAATTCGAAACTTCATTGTTCAGCCATATAACTTGAAATATGACCCGATTACATCGTAATGAAGCTCCCACTCTGATGCTTATATAACTAAACCGCCCGTGAACCACACCGGGTCTGCGCCAGGATATGAAATACTGACCATTGTTGGTCCCCCTCAATTAACTGTAACGGGAATAGGATTAGCCAACAAATGTTAACGTAATAGTATTAGTCATGGTTTTCGTATCACGAATGCAAGCAATTACATAAGTCCCATTAAAAAATATTTTGTTTCTAAAAACACATCTTTATCCTACAAGAGAGTGTTCAGTTTGTGGCTAGCTGACGACAACCACGAGTAGCTGCTTTGGACTTTGATACGCTGAATGCCCTTGCAAATCATTTCTTAAAGAAAAAGCTTAACTAAATCAAGACCAAGTTGGTCACCAACCATACATCAAATATTATGGTATCATAATAGATATGTAGAGGCGGAACGGTCGTGGGAGACCATGAGAAACTGCCCACACTGCAATTTTTCTAACTTAAATTCTTCTATTAAAATAATATGAGAGTAAAATAAGCATGGCATGACGCAGCGCCGCTTATATATTTATCGAGCGACGATTCAATGGAAAACATGTGATGAATTTAAAATGTTAAACCACGTTGATAGTTTTATTATTACAATGGAAAAACAAGCTAACAAAGGGGTAAAGATATCCTCATCCACTTTCTGATGCAGCCATCAGCCCAGACATACATAACAAATTGTGATTATAAATGTATTTTTACAATTGTGCAACACAAAATACAATAAAATTAGGTTTATAATAATTGATATTATATGACAGCTATTTAATCATCCCTTTTCACCTTGAATCAGCAATAATCAATCTGGTTCTCACAACTCATAGGACGCTCAGAGGATCTGCGGTATTAGCGACAGGAAGGGATCCACAGCATAGGACGCTCTGAGGATCTGCGGTATTAGCGACAAGAAGGGATCCTCAGCATAGGACGCTCTGAGGATCTGCGGTATTAGCGACAGGAAGGGATCCTCAGCATAAGACGCTCTGAGGATCTGTGGTACTAGCGACAGGATGGGATCCTCAGCATAGGACGCTTTGAGAATCTGTGGTATTAGCGACAGGAAAAGATCCTCAGCATAGGACGCTCTGAGGATCTGCGGTTTTAGCGACAGGAAGGGATCCTCAGCATAGGACGCTCTGAGAATCTGCGGTATTAGCGACAGGAAGGGATCCTCCGCATAGGACGCTCTGAGGATCTGCGGTATTAGCGACAGGAAGGGATACTCAGCATTGGACGCTCTGAGGATCTATGGTATTAGCGATAGGATGGGATCATCAGCATGGGAAGCTCTGAGGATCTGCGGTATTAGCGACAGGAAGGGATCCTCAGCATAGGACGCTCTGAGGATCTGTGGAATTAGCGACAGGAAGGGATCCTCAGCATGGGACGCTCTGAGGATCTGCGGTATTAGCGACATGAAGGGATCCTCAGCATAGGACGCATTGAGGATCTGTGGTATTAGCGACAGGATGGGATCCTCAGCAAAGGACGCTTTGAGGATCTGCAGTATTAGCGACAGGAAGGGATCCTCAGCATAGGACGCTTTGAGGATCTGTGGTATTAGCGACAGGAAGGGGACCACAACATGAGACGCTCTGAGTATTTGTGGTAATAGCGACAGAAAGGGATCATCAGCAAAGGACGCTATGAGGATCTGCGGTATTAGCGACAGGAAGGGATCCTCAGCATAGGACGCTCTGAGGATCTGCGGTATTAGCGACAGGAAGGGATCCTCAGCAAAGGACGCTCCGAAGATCTGTAGTATTAGCGACAGGAAGGGATCCCCAGCATAGGACGCATTGAGGATCTGTGGTATCAGCGATAGGAAGGGATCCTCAGCATAAAACGCTCTGAAGATCTGTGGTATTCCGTGCATTAGCGACAGGAAGGGATACTCAGCATTGGACGCTCTGAGGATATATGGTATTAGCGATAGGATGGGATCATCAGCATGGGAAGCTCTGAGGATCTGCGGTATTAGCGACAGGAAGGGATCCTCAGCATAGGACGCTCTGAGGATCTGTAGAATTAGCGACAGGAAGGGATCCTCAGCATAGGACGCATTGAGGATCTGTGGTATCAGCGATAGGAAGGGATCCTCAGCATAAAACGCTCTGAAGATCTGTGGTATCCCGTGCATTAGCGACAGGAAGGGATCCTCAGACTTCAAAGGATTAATTACATCCCAAAATGTCTGGAGCACCTCAACGCTAATTGCGCGTATTTTGCCTTGAAGAAAGAGGCGTGATGGAGATGGGAAGACATCTAGTCTTTTAGCTCTCATATTCATCATTTATATTTGGTTGCAGGAAGTTCAGTGTTCTAAATATCTGGGCTCCCATGTTGAGATAACTGAAATAGTGGAAACTGAAGTTGAGGTGCGAGTGGAGGAAAGGTATGAAGTGTTTGGTGCATTGAAGAGTGTAATCAGCTGTACGACGTTGGGGATTAAACAAGGAGAGGGCTTTATGAGGGTGCTGTTGTCCCAATTGTGCTCTACGGAGCTGAGACTTGGAGGGTGAGAGCTAAGGAGAGAAGAAGGTTGAAAGTTTTCGAGATGAAATGTTTGAGAAGCATGGCTGGAGTAACGCTGAGAGACCGGATCAGCAACGACGTGGTTTGAATCAGAAAAGGGATGGTGAAGAAGTTGGAGGACATATTTATATATATATATATATATTTATATATATATATATATACAAAATTTAAATAAATTTCGTTTTGTTTCAAACGACGCCATTGCTGTATTCACGATTTAATTCACGATATATTCCCATCAAATAATCGGACGAATTTATTTCGCTTTTTATTGTGCTCTGAATAATTTCAATTGGAACGGATGGCAGTTTAAAAAGTAAAGTATCAATCATATCGGGAGACTCATTTTTTTCCCCACACAACCCATCGACCTCTTTGAAAATATAAATTATCCCGCTCAAGTGTCATTCAATACTAATATTTAATACTCGTAACAACTGCACACTAAGTAAGTTAGAAGACTTGTTTTGAAACCAATGTAGTTACCATTGCAATAGAAGTTACGCAAATTATGGAGAATTTAGATTTATTTGGATGCTTAATGATAATAAACACTAATAAAGTATTCAAGTATGCTCTAAAGTGTTATATAAAAAGTGTTATAATAGAGAAGTGCAGATACCGTTCTTGAATGATGATGTTGTGAGGAATTATTTCCTTTCCCTTATCACTTTACATAGATCTTAAAGTATTATATCACATACCTTTGAATGGGATTGACACCTGATTGAGATTTTAATTTTCGGACTAGGCATATTCAACACATAATTAGATACACAACGGGAACTTACTTGGGTTTCGGCGGGATTTCTGTCTTCACGAAAGACGAATGACGTTTTCCTCTTTGATACGATGCCTTTTTTTGTAACTAATGAAATAGTGTAACTACAGCTAATAAATGTCTACCTAATTCATTTTAATTCTTTCTACTGCTACAGTCACTCAACTATGTGGATCTCGATGTCATCTTGATGTATCTAAAATTTGTAGTTAAACCCTGGGTTAGCACCGCAATCATACCAACACTCGCTATGGATCGAAGTACACTGGCTGCACTAAGGCTTCTTTCCCAAACGGTGAGTGTCTTCCAAGCCAACAGGCCGGCAACAAACAGACGCACTGAACTTCAGGACATTTTAACACAAAGATTGTTTACTTCAATCTACAACAACTACAACGTACGCTTTAATACAATAATACAACCATATTATCTTAAAAACCGTGGTATGCATTCAACTACTAGAAAACCTTATAACGATCTAATTCCAAGATAAAGGAAAATACCTTGCCCTTTACTATAATACGACAAATGGGAAACATCTAGGAGGCAGCACAGACCGGAAACATCATTTGAAGTTGAGAAAAGGATGGGAAAGGGATAAATCATGGTCCACTGCCCCAGCCCATATATTCCAAACTCCAGATGTCCAGACATACTGAACTAAATGGTTCCAACAATACAAAATAAACAGTTTTCTTTCCGCCGACGAGGCATTGTGGATTTAATTTCTCACACACTCCCGCCCAAGAGAAATGCGTACTGTCACTTAATGTAGCTGAGTGACAATTCGCTTTCTTGCAACTAGAGCCGGTGCTCTTTTGGGTCTTGCAGCGCCTAACTCACGTACAGTTTTGGGTTCAAGCTGTCTCCCTTGTCACGAGTGACCCGGCAAATTTTGTTTCGTTACCCGGCGTTCGCATCGGGCAGGGGTGCCTGGTTTAGTTCCGGCAACTCGGGAGAAACGTTCGAAGATTCTCTTGCTTGTACTTCTAATGGGTTGAGTAATACTACCGGTCGACTGACGGTCCCACCGCGTGTTTTTAATTTCACACTTCGTATGTGACCATCCTTTTCTTTTTGAAGGACCATGACCCGGCCCAGGCTCCATAGTAGCATGGGACCCTTGTCGTGGATCTGAATTATATCACCCACTTTGGGTGCGCTGATCTCCCTGGCTTTTACGGCGTTATGCCGTAGAATGGTCAGATACTCTTTTCTGAACCTGGTTTGGAATCGGTTTAGAAGTCTTTTGATGTTTTTCTGGCGGCGTGTGAGGAGTTCTGCTGTGAACATGGAGGGATCATATTCTTCCTCCGGATCAGGCGTTGGGACAGGTATGCTGTCTAGACGATATCCAAGCATCAGCTGGGATGACGTCAGTAGTTCAGTCATCAACTGAGCCTGAAACAGATATTAGCGGACGGTCATTGAAGTCCGCTCCTATCTCACGAAGTACAGTGTGCAGTTCGTCTTCTGTCACCAGAGCTCTGTGTAACGTTTTCTGAAGACACAGTTAGACCATCTTCACTATACTCTCGGAGAAGCCTCCAGACCAAGGGGTCGGACTAGGATTGAAATGCCACTTGCATTTATTTTGATTCAAGGTATTCCGAACACTGTGATGTTCCTCCCAAGATTGTAGGATCTTGGCGGATCTCACAAAGTTTGATCCGTTATCACTGATCAACATTTGAGGATAGGAACGACGAGCGGAAAATCTTTGTACGGTCCTTAGGAATGCCTCTGCGGACAGGTCCTAGGCAACTTCCAGGTGAACCGCTCGAGTGAATGCGCAGATGCACAATGCGATGTACTTCTGTCAACTTGAGTCTCTTACTCAACATAAAGGGGGCCGGCATAATCTACACCAGTTACCGCGAAAGGACGTGACTAAGTAACTCTATAACTTGGTAGAGGAGGGGTTGGCGGTACTTGAAAATGTGTCCCACGTTCCCGTATACATTGCATGCACTTCTTAATTATGGATTTGACTCTCTGTCGGGCTCTCGGTATGTACCACCTCTGACGTTGGCTGGCCACGACGTGGTTTTTTCCTATGTGGTGTCTTGTTTGTGGGACATTCTTCGCTAATCATATTGGTGATCCGATGATTGGCAGGTAGTAGGGCTGGATATTTTACAGATTCCTCCCCCTCAGCTTCGGTGAGTCTACTTACTACTACTAATTTGTCACCTCCGAGCGTCAGGTTGAGATGCTTCATCGATGGAGTGGAGCGCCTGGAACTGGGATTGCCAATGAATTTTATCTCATCCGCAAATACTTCTTGCTGAAGAGCTTTGACTGCCATCTCTCAGACCATTATCTCTCCTTGAGAGTCAGTCGCATTGTTTGTCTCATACCATTGTTCACCAATTTACTACTAGGAATACCATTTGACTTACCATTTACCATACCCTCTGACTTACCATTTGAATTACCCTTTGACTTGCCATTTGAATTACCCTTTGACTTACCATTGGAATTACCTTGTGACTTACCATTTGAATTACCTTCTGACTTATCATTTACCATGACCTTTGATTTATCATTTGAATTACCATTTACCTTAACCTTTTGGCACTCGATGAATTTCTTCACCCACCCCAGAGTGTTGATCAGCTTCGTGAAGGTGCAACATTTGTTTGCAACTGCAAGTAGGAGAGGCTCGGGTGGTAGGATCTCTTCAGCTTTATTTGGTGGAACTCCACTACTGGAGTTCTTGGGTCCATGCCACAACAGGTGACTTGACTTGAGTTTCCTCGGGCTTACTCATCGAGTTATCAGGTCAGCGGGAATTTGACTAGTGGGAACATAATTAGGTCTAGCTACCGGTTCTGCAAGTAAGCCTCTAGGGGGCTTGGTGAGTGGATCCAATCCAAGGCTACTTGTCTGTCTGACCACATGTGAATAGCTTCAATGTTGACTTCCATTTCATAGGCCTCACATACATACCTGGTCAGCCTTGCTCCAAGTAGTGCTGCAGTCAATGCCAATCTTGGTACAGAAAGCGTTTTTGCAGGTGCAATCCGTCACTTTGCCATCAACAGTGTAGCCTTACCTTCACTGACCATTTACCCTACAGCTCCATATGCTACTTTGGAAGCATCTACAAGTGTGTATAGGGTCATTGATTTACCAATTTCTGCAATGCGTTTGATGGGTATGTCACAAATCATTGAGAACTCTTTCTTGATCTTCTCCCATATTACTTGAATGGGTTCTGGAAGATCATCATTCCAACTCACCTATAACTGCCAAATTTCTTTCATTAGGAATTTAGCTTTGATGGTGATGGGGGTCTTAAACCCAAGAGGATCAAACTGTACGGCTAAACCCCGCAAAATGGTTCTTAGTTGACTTACCTGATTCTTGCTCCTTTGGAGCTACTGCTATGGTGTCCTGGACTGTGTCACATCTGAGTACCAGGACAGGAACAGTGGGTCTGACATCTGACTCAACTTCCTTTTCTGTGATCATTTGAGCTCCGAGTCATTTGTTGCCCATTCCCTGAGGTTCAGTCCAGTTTCACCTAAGATTTCCTTGGATGAACCATGGAATTCTGTTTCGACCCAGTTTCTGTTGATGCTGTGATCAAGAGGTTATCCACATGAATATTCATTTTGATCTTATCAGTAATGTCCCTTTGTTCACCATATTTTTCCAAGTGGTGATCTATGGTCGTATTAGGGATAAATTGAGAGTAAGTTTCTCCAAAGAGGATGACCTTGAATCGATAAGTGTCTATGGGACTGTTAGGATCCTTGGGATCTCTAGGCTATAGAAACCTAGTAAAATCCCTGTCCTGCTCATCCAACCCTACCATCAAGAATGCCTTTGCAACATCGGAACAGGACGCTAGTGACCCCAATCTGAATTGCATCAACATTTGAGGTAACTCAGGGACCATGGATGGCCCAGGGTACAAACAATCATTCAGACTTACTGCATCAATGAGTGGTTTAGCTGAACAATCATATACCACACGCAGGGGTGTTGTCGGAGAATCCTTCTTAACTGAATGGTGTGATAAGTAATGACAAACATCCATCGGTTTCATGTTACTAACTTTTTCGATGGAACCTTTCTGCAACTGTTCTTGCATTACCCCGTCATAGAGCTTCAAGAGTTCTGGTTCTGACCTCAAACGCTTGAGATTACTTAGCAGTCTTCCCTGGGCCAAGCGATAACCGATTGGCAGCGTGGGATGAGACACTTTTCACGGCAGTCTAGCTACATACTTACCCTCAGAGAATCGAATGCTTCTGTTGAACTGCTCTAGGGCTGCTTTATCATCTGGGTGAGCTTCGTCTGGCGGAATACCGATGATATCTAGCTTATACAACAGGTCGACATCTCTTCAGATTTAATTGTTGACTGCAACATTGAGTGCAGTAATTACACATACCTGGGAGGATGCCAACGCTTTGTTTGTTTAGGGTCCAGACAACATGTCTCCGAGCTTTGATGATAATATTGTAACTCCTTCATCCTGTTCTTTAGGAATGATGCAGCTATGATAATAGTCTGCTCCCACGACCATGTCTACGGAGTAGTGGACTGTATTATCAGAACTATCAGCTGGTTTAAGTCCTTTGACTGTTAACCTTTGAACAAGCGCATTTACTCCATTCATGTGGAGTCTTTCAGCTAGAGTGTCAACCACTATCACATCCATGGATATGCTCTCATGTGTTGGCACATCAATTGTGACAGTGGTGATGTCATACTCAGTTTCAGTACCTTTTCTATTGAAACCATTAAATTTTCAGGGTCGTATGACGACATGATATGTCACCATTGCTAAGTATTCCTCTTTTAATGAAGGATCTCAGCACGCCCAGATCAAAAAAAGCTCGCACAAGCTTTGTCCCATCTTTGGTTCCCAAACTTACCATTGCTATGAGTAGGGAAATAGCCATCTCACATCCTGCTGCCAGTGCATCAACAGTAGCTACACTAGCAGGACCATTTGCTGCAGGGCCAGAAGCCACAGCAACCATACCTTTCTTATTACCAGAAGACTTGTCATATGACTCTGGGCGAAATGGTATTTACAATAGTATCATCTATGCACATACAGAAAATGTCTATTCTGATAAATTAATTACGACTACATTGCGTCGGGAAAACCAGTGACACGCAGGGTGGCAAAAATAAGAAATACCTCCGGGTGGATAAATAACAAAACCCATGGGGTGGGAAATAATAAGTAAATGGGTAGGGAAATCCCGCATTCATGTGGTTAGAGCCCCGAGAACATGGGGTTGGGACATCAAAATGTGCTAACACATTGTAATGAGTAGTCTACATTATTGTACAATGCCAAAGATGTAGATGGACGACACGAATTATACAGAAAATATGAATACAATATAGGGTTGGGAAATCGAAAAGCGCTAACATATTGTAAAGATGGGTCGAAACCATTGTATTAATAATGAAGGGGTGAATAGGCGACTTGAGTTATATAAATTAGGGTTACATAAAATACATACCAAACAACTTAATATACAATACACGCACTTCAAGACCGCTTGGAAATGATTAAATGATTGGCAATCAGAAATTATTTAATGCTGGGGTACACAAGTCGGATGAATGTACTTCTGATATAGAAGACCAAGCAAAATGTTAGCTTATAAGGCAATGATTGTATCATCAAAAATGGTACGGAAATTGTTAGAAATAATTCCATGAATTGTTATAAAATCGAGTTAACCTTTGTCAAGTTAGAAGCTGCCTATCGTTTCTCGATAAGACTGAGTTCCTATTCTAATTATGCTAAAACAACTGAAATATTTAAAACATAGCAATAGACAAAACTCTAGTTAATACTTATGGTAATAAGCAACGACAATTGTGATCGGTAGCAACATAGAAAACATATGTATCGTCAGAGTAGGAACGATTAGATGGTGTCTCAATGTTGAGAGTTTTGATGGTGGTGGTTGGTGGTAGTGGTCGCTCATGAACAGAACGCATTTTCTGGTTATTGGTATTAAGCATTTAGCTTGCGTTTGTTGACAAAGATATCGTTTTGAATCGATCGGTCAACAGATGTTCATTAAAACTTTCTTGAAGGACTTGTTGGATTCAAAATTCTTGAGGCTTGTTGGGAGGTTGTTCCAGAATTTTGGTCCAGTGTAAAAGCTCGACAGGCAGTTTCTGTTTTCGTTTGTTCAACTTGCAGCATATCATTATTTCTTGTGAATCGATTGTTCTTTTCACCTCGAGAATATATGTGATTTTGGCTGCCGGGTCAATGTTTTTCTTAAAGATCTATGAATTCTGATTGACTCATGGAGTGCCAACTTGTTGTCGATATTGAGCCACTGTAATTTTTCGAGGAGAGAACTTACGTGGTCTCTTTTTCTGTGGTTACCATCGCATGTTATTCTTGCCGCAAAGTTTACCAACGTTGTACTTTCTTTCGTTGAGTTTTGGTGCATTTCCCCAGAATTGAAAGACAGTAGTTAATGTGAGAAAATACTAGAGCATGAACAATCAGTAACCTTGATTTGCAAGCCTATTATTTTTTTGCGGAGTTTAGGAACAAAAGTGTTCCATTCAACTTGGAACACACAGTAGTTACGTGGCGTTTGTAGGAAAGATCGGGATCAAAACCATACTCCCAGAATTGTAACTTTATCTTCAACAGGAATGTCAGATTTGCATCCTGATCGAGAAATTCATTGGAACTGCTTTCCTTTTTGCGTTCGAGCCGAACATGAGGCATTTTGTTTTTCAGAGTAAGCTTGAATCCCTTTATATCATACCAAGATTTCAGATTAGGTACGGCTGTCTCAGCGTCGTCTTTAAGTGCAATAATTTCCGACGGCTTTAGGGGAAAACAATATTTGAACATCACTGGCATACATTACCTTTTGTGCTTTATTTGTTGGTATTTTATAGTCGATGTCATCTTCATAAACTAGGAACAGCAAAGGGCCAAGTATCGAGCCTTGAGGGACCCCAGAAGCCACTGTGGCAAAATTTGACATAGGTGCATTATCGAGTTTAACTGATTGTTGTCGATTTATCAGATAGCTCTCGAACCAAATAGGGCTATTCCGATGTAGCGGGCTTGCCAAAAAGAATTGTATGAAAATGAATGATATGTATCGTAAACTAAAATCTTTCCTAACGTGAAACTAAGCCCCTCAAATTTTCCGGCCTAAAGTGAAACAGATTATAAATCGATGACTTCTATACGAAGTTATCCCATTTTCAGTGGTTGAATTTATGTTAACAAGATACTGTTCTACAGACAATTAGAAACACATAAATCTCAAACACGATAATAGTAATCGATTCAATGATTTTTCCACATGAAATAAATTATTTTTTTTACTGATGTCCCTTCTGAAATTATTATCAATTCATTAGCGTGCCGTCAGGGTCGGGTCGGGCAGGGTCAGGTCCATTCTACGGCATATATATGTATGTATATATATATATAAATATTTATATATATTTATATATATATATATATATATAGAGA
>SDVV010003306.1:0-21572 GCA_016164225.1 Gammarus roeselii | reverse complement strand
TCCCTTTGCTCTGGCAGTGTTTTTCAACAAGGTGTGTATCTCCCTCTGCTCTGGCAGTGTTGTTTAACAAGTATATAATGAACCCATGTATATAATGAACCCACTATGTATATAATGAACCCACTGCTCTGGCAGTGTTGTTCACCAAGGTGTGTATCCTCCTCTGCTCTGGCAGTGTTGTTCAACAAGGTGTTTATCTCCCTCTGCACAGGCAGTGTTGTTCTACAAGGTGTGTATCTGGCTCTGCTCTGGCAGTGTAGTTCAACAAGGTGTGTATTGCTCTCTCTGCTCTGGCAGTGTTATTCAACAAGGTGTGTACGTCGCTCTCTGCTCTGGCAGTATTGTTCAACAAGGTGTGTATTTCCCTTTGCTCTGGCAGTGTTTTTCAACAAGGTGTGTATCTCCCTCTGCTCTGGCAGTGTTGTTTAACAAGTATATAATGAACCCATGTATATAATGAACCCACTATGTATATAATGAACCCACTGCTCTGGCAGTGTTGTTCACCAAGGTGTGTATCCTCCTCTGCTCTGGCGGTGTTTTTCAACATAGTGTATATATCCCTCTTCTCTGGCAGTGTTGTTCACCAAGGTGTGTATCTCCCTCTGCCCTGCCAATGTTTTTCAACAAGGTGTATATTTCCCTCTTCTCTGGCAGTGTTGTTCACCAAGGTGTCTATTTCCCTCTGCTCTGGCAGTGTTGTCCTCTAAGGTGTGTATCTCCCTTTGCTCTGGCGGTGTTGTTCAACAGAGTGTGTCTCTCTCTCTGCTCTGGCAGTGTTGTTCAACAAGGTGTGTATCTTACTCTACTCTGGCAGTGTTTTTCAACAAAGTGAGTACTTCCCTCTGCTCTGGCAGTGTTGTTCACCAAAGGGTGTATCTCCGTCTGCTCTGACAGTGTTGTTCAACAAGGTGTGTATTTCCCTCTGCTCTGGCAGTGTTGTTCACCAAGGTGTGTATCTCCCTCTGCTGTGGCAGTGCTGTTCAAAAAATTGTGTATCTGTCTCTGCTCTGGCAGTGTTGTTCAACAAGGTTTGTATCTCCCTCTGCCCTGCCAATGTTTTTCAACAAGGTGTGTGTTTCCCTCTTCTCTGGCAGTGCTGTTCACCAAGGTGTGTATCTCCCTCTGCTTTTGCAGTGTTGTTCACCAAGGTGTGTCTCTCCCTCCGCTCTGGCAGTATTTTTCAACAAGGTGTGTATTTCCCTCTGCTCTGGAAGTGTTGTTCAACAAGGTGAGTGTCTCCCTCTGCTCTGGCAGTGTTTTTCGACAAGGTTTGCATTTCCCTCTGCTCTGGCAGTGTGGTTCAACAAGGTCTGTACCTCCCTCTGCTCTGGCAGTGTTGTTCAGCAAGGTGTGTATTTCCTTCTGCTCTGGCAGTGTTGTTCAACAAGGTGTGTATTTCTCTCTGGTCTGGCAGTGTTGTTCAACAAGGTGTATATCTCCTTCTCTGCTCTGGCAGTGGGGTTCAACAAGGTGTGTATCTCCCTCTGCTCGGGCAATGTTGTACACTAAGGTGTGTATCTCCCTCTGCTCTGGCAGTTTTGTTCAACAAGGTGTGCATCTCTCTCTCTGCTCTGGCACTGTTGTTCGACATTGTGTGTATCTCCCTCTGCTCTGGCAGTGTTTTTCAACATGGTGTGTATCTCCTTCTGCTCTGGCAGTGTAGTTCAAGAAGGTGTGTATCGCTCTCTCTGCTCTGGCAGTGTTGTTCAACAAGGTGTGAATGTCGCTCTCTGCTCTGCTAGTATTGTTCAACAAGGTGTGTATTTCCCTTTGCTCTGGCAGTGTTTTTCAACAAGGTGTGTATCTCCCTCTGCTCTGGCAGTGTTGTTTAACAAGTATATAATGAACCCATGTATATAATGAACCCACTATGTATATAATGAACCCACTGCTCTGGCAGTGTTGTTCACAAGGTGTGAATCCTCCTCTGTTCTAGCAGTGTTGTTCAACAAGGTGTATATCTTTCTCTGCTCAGGCAGTGTTGTTCTTCAAGGTGCGTATCTGGCTCTGCTAAGGCCGGTTGTTCAACAAGCTGTGTATCTCCCTCTGCTCTGGCAGTGTTGTTCAACAAGATGCGTATCGCTTTCTCTGCTCTGGCAGTGTTGTTCAACAAGATGTGTATCTCCCTCTGCTCTGGCAGTGTTGTTCAACAAGGTGTGTGTCTCCCTCTGCTCGGGCAGTGTTGTTCAACAAGGTGTGTATCTCTTTCTGCTCTGGCCGTTTTGTTCAACAAGGTGTGTATCTCTCTGCTCAGGCAGTGTTGTTCAACAAGGTGTGTATCCCTCTCTCTGCTCTGGAAGTGTTTTTTAACAAGGTGTGCATCTCTCTCTGTGCTCTGGCAGTGTTGTTCAACAATGTGTGTATCTCTTTCTGCTCTGGTAGTGTTATTCACCAAGGTGTGTATCTCCCACTGTTCTGGCAGTGTTGATCAACAAGGTGTGTATCTTTCTCTGCTTTGGCAGTGTTGTTCAACAAGGTGTGTATTTCCCTCTGATCTGGCAGTGTTGTGCTCCAAGTTCTGTATCTCCCTCTGCTCTGGCAGTGCTGTTCAACAAGGTGAGTATCTCTCTCTGCTCTAGCAGTGTTGTTCAGCAAGGTGTGGATCTCCCTCTGCTCTGGCAGTGTTTCTCAACATGATGTGTATTTCCCTCTGCTCTGGCAGTGTTATTCACCAAAGGGTATATCTCCCTATGATCTGGCAGTGTTGTTCAACAAGGTGTTGATCTCTCTCTGCTCTGGCAGTGATGTTCGACATGGTGTGTATCTCGCTCTCTGTTCTGGCAATGTTGTTTATCAAGGTATGTATCTCCCTCTGCTCCAGCAGTGTTGTTCACCAAGGTGTGTATCTCCTTCTGCTCTGGCAGTGTTGTTCAACAATGTGTGTATTTCCTTCTGCTCTGGCAGTGTTGTTCAACAAGGTGTGTATTTCCCTCTGGTCTGGCAGTGTTATTCAACAAGGTGTGTATCTCCTTCTCTGCTCTGGCAGTGGGGTTCAACAAAGTGTGTATCTCCCTCTGCTCGGGCAATGTTGTACACCAAGGTGTGTATCTCTCTCTGCTCTGGCAGTTTTGTTCAACAAGGTGTGCATCTCTCTCTCTGCTCTGGCAGTGTTGTTCGACATTGTGTGTATCTCCCTCTGCTCTGGCAGTTTCTTTCAAAATGGTGTGTATCTCCTTCTGCTCTGGCGGTGTAGTTCAACAAGGTGTGTATTGCTCTCTCTGCTCTGGCAGTGTTGTTCAACAAGGTGTGTATGTCGCTCTCTGCTCTGGCAGTATTGTTCAACAAGGTGTGTATTTCCCTTTGCTCTGGCAGTGTTTTTCAACAAGGTGTGTATCTCCCTCTGCTCTGGCAGTGTTGTTTACCAGGTATATAATGAACCCATGTATATAATGAACCCACTATGTATATAATGAACCCATTGCTCTGGCAGTGTTGTTCAACAAGGTGTGTATCCTCATCTGCTCTGGCAGTGTTGTTCAATAAGGTGTTCATCTCTCTCTGCTCAAGCAGTGTTGTTCTACAAGGTGTATATCTGGCTCTGCTCTGGCAGGTTGTTCAACAAAAAGTGTATCTCCCTCCGCTCTGGCGGTGTTTTTCAACATGGTGTATATATCCCTCTTCTCTGGCAGTGTTGTTCACCAAGGTGTGTATCTCCCTCTGCCCTGTCAGTGTTTTTCAACAAGGTGTATATTTCCCTCTTCTCTGGCAGTGTTGTTCACCAAGGTGTCTATTTCTCTCTGCTCTGGCAGTGTTGTCCTCTAAGGTGTGTATCTCCCTCTGCTCCGGCAGTGTTGTTCAACAGAGTGTGTATCTCTCTCTGCTCTAGCAGTGTTGTTCAACAAGGTGTGTATCTTACTCTACTCTGGCAGTGTTTTTCAACAAAGTGTGTACTTCCCTCTGCTCTGACAGTGTTGTTCACCAAAGGGTGTATCTCCCTCTGCTCTGACAGTGTTGTTCAACAAGGTGTGTATTTCCATCTGCTCTAGCAGTGTTGTTCACCAAGGTGTGTATCTCCCTCTGCTGTGGCAGTGCTGTTCAACAAAATGTGTATCTGTCTCTGCTCTGGCAGTGTTGTTCAACAAGGTGTGTATCTCCCTCTGCCCTGCCAATGTTTTTCAACAAGGTGTGTATTTCCCTCTTCTCTGGCAGTGTTGTTCACCAAGGTGTGTATCTCCCTCTGCTTTGCAGTGTTGTTCACCAAGGTGTGTCTCTCCCTCCGCTCTGGCAGTATTTTTCAACAATGTGTGTATTTCCCTCTGCTCTGGAAGTGTTGTTCAACAAGGTGAGTGTCTCCCTCTGCTCTGGCAGTGTTTTTCAACAAGGATTGCATTTCCCTCTGCTCTGGCAGTGTGGTTCAACAAGGTCTGTACCTCCCTCTGCTCTGGCAGTGTTGTTCAGCAAGGTGTGTATTTCCTTCTGCTCTGGCAGTGTTGTTCAACAAGGTGTGTATTTCTCTCTGGTCTGGCAGAGTTGTTCAACAATGTGTGTATCTCCTTCTCTGCTCTGGCAGTGGGGTTCAACAATATGTGTATCTCCCTCTGCTCGGGAAATGTTGTACACCAAGGTGTGTATCTCCCTCTGCTCTGGCAGTTTTGTTCAACAAAGTGTGCATCTCTCTCTCTGCTCTGGCACTGTTGTTCGACATTGTGTGTAACTCCCTCTGCTCTGGCAGTGTTTTTCAACATGGTGTGCATCTCCTTCTGCTCTGGCAGTGTAGTTCAACAAGGTGTGTATCGCTCTCCCTGCTCTGGCAGTGTTGTTCAACAAGGTGTGTATGTCGCTCTCTGCTCTGGCAGCATTGTTCAACAAGGTGTGTAGTTCCCTTTGCTCTGGCAGTGTTTTTCAACAAGGTGTGTATCTCCCTCTGCTTTGGCAGTGTTGTTTAACAAGTATATAATGAACCCATGTATATAATGAACCCACTATGTATATAATGAACCCACTGCTCTGGCAGTGTTGTTCACCAAGGTGTTTATCCTCCTCTGCTCTGGCCGGTTGTTCAACAAGGTGTGTATCTCCCTCTGCTCTGGCAGTGTTGTTCAACAAGGTGCGTATCACTCTCTCTGCTCTGGCAGTGTTGTTCAACAAGATGTGTATCTCCCTCCGCTCTGGCGGTGTTTTTCAACATGGTGTATATATCCCTCTTCTCTGGCAGTGTTGTTTAACAAGTATATAATGAACCCATGTATATAATGTACCCACTATGTATATAATGAACCCACTGCTCTGGCAGTGTTGTCCACTAAGGTGTGTATCTCCCTCTGCCCTGCCAATGTTTTTCATCATGGTGTATATTTCCCTCTTCTCTGGCAATGTTGTTCACCAAGGTGTCTATTTCCCTCTGCTCTGGCAGTGTTGTCCTCTATGGTGTGTATCTCCCTCTGCTCTGGCAGTGTTGTTCAACTGAGTGTGCATCTCTCTCTGCTCTGGCAGTGTTGTTCAACAAGGTGTGTATCTTACTCTACTCTGGCAGTGTTTTTCAACGAAGTGTGTACTTCCCTCTGCTCTGGCAGTGTTGGTCACCAAAGGGTGTATCTCCCTCTGCCCTGACAGTGTTGTTCAACAGGGTGTGTATTTCCCTCTGCTCTGGCAGTGTTGTTCACCAAGGTGTGTATCTCCCTCTGCTGTGGCAGTGCTGTTCAACAAAATGTGTATCTGTCTCTGCTCTGGCAGTGTTGTTCAACAAGGTGTGTATCTCCCTCTGCCCAGCCGATGTATTTCAACAAGGTGTGTAATTCCCTCTTCTCTGCAGTGCTGTTCACCAAGGTGTGTATCTCCCTCTGCTTTTGCAGTGTTGTTCACCAAGGTGTGTCTCTCCCTCCGCTCTGGCAGTATTTTTCAACAAGGTGTGTATTTCCCTCTGCTCTGGAAGTGTTGTTCAACAAGGTGAGTGTCTCCCTCAGTGTTTTTCAACAAGGTTTGCATTTCCCTCTGCTCTGGCAGTGTTGTTCAACAAGGTCTGTACCTCCCTCTGCTCTGGCAGTATTGTTCAGCAAGATGTGCATCTCCCTTTGCTCTGGCAGTGTTTTTCAACAAGGTGTGTATCTCCCTCTGCTCTGGCAGTGTTGTTCAACAAGGTGTGTAATTCCCTCCGTTCTGGCTGTGTTGTTTAACAAGGTGTGTAACTCTCTCTCTGTTCTGGCAGTGTTTTTCAGCAAGGTGTGTATCCCCCTCTACTCTAGCAGTGTTGCTCAACAAGGTGTGTATCTCTCTCTGCTCTTGCAGTTTTGATCAGCAATGTGTGCATCTCTCGCTCTGCTCTGGCAGTGTTGTTCAACAAGGTGTGTATCTCCCTCTACTCTGGCAGTGTTTTTCAACTAGGTGTGTAACTCCCTCTGCTCTGGCAGGGTTGTTCAATAAGGTGTGTATCTCTCTCTCTGATCTGTCAGTGTTATTCAACCAGGTGTGTATCTCTCTCTGCTCTGACAAGTTTGTTCAACAAGGTGTGTATCTCTCTGCTCTGGCAGTGTTGTTCAATATGGTGTGTGTCTCTCTCTCTCTGCTCTGGCAGCAAAGTTCAACAAGGTAAGTATCTCCCTCTGCTCTAAGAGTGTTTTTCAACAAGGTGTGTATCTCCCTCTGATCTGGAAGTGATGCTCAACAAGGTGTGTATCTCCCTCTGCTCTAACAGTGTTTTTCGACAAGGTGTGTATCTCTCTCTGCTCTAGCAGTGTAGTTGAACAAGTTGTGAGTCTCCTTCTCCGCTCTGGTAGTGTTGTTTAACAAGGTTTGTATCTCCCACTGCTTTGGCAATGCAGCTCAACAAGTTGTGTAACTCTCTCTGCTCTGGCAGTGTTGTTCAACAAGGTGTGTATCTCCCACTCCTTTGGCAGTGTTGTTCACCAAGGTGTGTTTCCCCCTCTGCTCTGGCAGTGTCGTTCAATAAGGTGTTTATCTCTTTCTGCTCAGGCAGTGTTCTTCTACAAGGTGTGTATCTTTCGCTGCTTTGGCAGGTACTTCACCGAGGTGTGTATTCCTCTCTGCTCTGACGGTGTTGTTCTCCTAGGTGTGTATCGCCCTCTGCTCAGGCAGTGTTTTTCAACAGAGCGTGTATTTCCCTCTGCTCTGGCAGTGTTTTCACTAAAGCGTGTATCTCCGGCCAATCTGGCAGTGCTGTTCAACAAGGTGTTCATCTCACTCTGCTCTGGCAGTGTTGTTCAACAAGGTGTGTATTTCCCTTTGCTCTGGCATTGTTGTTCACCAAAATGTGTATTTACCTCCGCTCTGGCAGTGTTGTATAACAAGGTGTGTATCTCTCTGTCTGCTCTGGCAGTGTTGTTCAACAAGGTGTGTATCGCTCTCTGCTCTGGCACTCTGGCAGTGTTTTCCAACAGAGTGTGTGTCTCCTTCTTCTCTGGCAGTGTTGTTCAACAAAGTGTGTATCTCCCTCTGCTCTGACAGTGTTTTCAATAAGGTGTGTATTTCCCTCTGCTCTGGCAGCGTAGTTCAACAAGGTGTGTAACTCCCACTGCTCTGGAAGTGTATTTCAACAAGGTGTGTATCTCCCTCTCCTCTGGCCGTGTTGTTCAACAAGGTGTGTATCTCTCTCTCTGCTCTGGCAGTGTTGTTCAACAAAGTGTGTATTTCTCTCTCTGCTCTGGCAGTGTTGTTCAACAAGGCGTGTATCTCTCTTATATAATCTGGCAGTGTTATTCAACAAGGTGTGTATCTCCTTCTGCTCTGGCAGTGTTTTTCAACAATGTGTGTATCTCATTCTGCTCTGGCAGTGTTAATCAACAATTTGTGTGTTTCCTTCTGCGCGGGCAGTGTTGTTCAACAAGGTGTGTATCTCTCTCTCTCTCTGCTCTGGCAGCGTTTTTCAACAAGGTGTGTATCTCCATCTGCTCTGGCAGTGTTGCTCAACAAGGTGTGTATCTCTCTCTCTCTGCTCTGGCAGTGTTATTCAACAAGGCATGTATCTCCCTCTGTTCTGGCAATGTTGTTCACCAAGGTGTGCATCTCCATCTGCTCTGGTAGTGTTGTTCTACAAGGTGTGTATTTGCCTCTTCTCTGGCAGTGTTGTTCGTCAAAGTGTGAATCTCTCTCTGTTCTGGCAGTGTTGTTCAACAATGTGTGTATCTCTCTCTGCTCTGTCAGTTGTTCAACAAGGTGCGTATTTCCCTCGGCTCTGGCAGTGTTGTTCACCAAGGTGTGTATCTCCCTCTGCTCGGGCAGCGTTGTTCAACAAGGTGTGTATTTCTCTCTGCTCTGGCAATGTTGTTCAACAAGGTGTGTATCCCCCTATGCTCTGGCAGTGTTGTTCAACATGATGTGTATCTCCCTCATCTCTGGCAGTGTTTTTCAACAAGGTGTGTATTCCAATCAGGCTCGGGCAGTGTTGTTCACCAAGGTGTGTATCTCCCTCTGCCCTGGCAATGCTGTTAAACAAGGTGCGTGTTTCCCTCTACTCTTGCAGTGTTTTTCACCAAGGTGTGTATCTTCCTCTGATCTGGCAGTGTTTTTCAACAAGGTGTGCATATCCCTCTGCTCGGGAAGTGATGCTCACCAAGGAATGTATCTCCCTCTATTCTGGCAATGCTGTTCAAAAAGGGTGTGTATTTCCCTCTGCTTTATCAGTGTTGATCAACAAGGTGTATATCTATCTCTGCTCTAGCAGTGTTTTTAAACATGGTGTGTATTTCCCTCTTCTCTGGCAGTGTTGTTCACCAAGGTGTGTATCTCCCTCTGTTCTGGCAGTGTTGATCAACAAGGTGTGATTCTTTCTCTAATCAAGCAGTGTTGTTCACCAAGGTGTGTATTCCCCTCTGCTCTGGCAGTGTTGTTCTCCAAGGAATGTATCGCCCTCTTCTCTGGCGGTGTTGTTCAACAAAGTGTGTATGTCTCTCTTCTCTGGCAGTGTTGTTCAACAAGATGTGTATCTAACTCTGCTTTGGCTGTGTTTTTCAACAGAGTGTGTATTTCCCTCTACTCTGGCAGTGTTGTCACCAAAGCGTGTTTCCCCTTCTGATCTGGCAGTGCTGTTCAACAATGTGTTCACTCTCTGCTCTGGCAGTACTGTTCAACAAGGTATGTATCTCCCTCTACACCTGCCAATGTTTTTCAACAAGGTGTGTTTTCCCTCTGCTCTGTCAGTGTTACTTACCAAGGTGTGTATCTTCCTCTGCTATAGCAATGCGGTTCAACAAGATGTGTTTTTCCCTCTGCTCTGTCAGTGTTGTTCAAAAAGGTGTGTATCTCCCTCTGATCTGGCAGTGTTTTTCAACAAGGTGTGTATCTCTCTGCTCTCTCAATGTTAATCAACAAGGTGTGTATCTCTCTCTCCGCCATGGCAGTGTTGTTCAACAAGGTGTGTATCTCCCTCTGCTCTAACAGTGTTTTTCAACAAGGTGTGTATTTCCCTCTGCTCTGGCAGTGATGTTCACCATGATGTGTATCTCCCTCTGCTCTGACAATGCTGATCAAAAATGTCTATTTCCCTCTGCTCTATCAGTATTGATCAACAAGGTGTATATCTATCTCTGCTTTGGCAGTGTTTTGCAACAAGGTGAGTATCTTCCTCTGCTCTGGCAGTTTTGTTAAACAAGGTGCTTATCTCTCTCTCTCTCTGCTCTGGCAGTGTTGTTCAACGAGGTCTGTATCTCCCTCTGCTCTGGCAGTGTTGTTCACCAAGGTGTGTATCTCCCTCTGTTCCGGCAGTGTTGTTCAACAAGGTGTGTATCTCTCTCTGCTTTGGCAGTGTTGTTCAACAAGGTGTATATCTCACTCTGCTCTGGCAGTGTTGTTCAACAAGGTTTGTATCTCCCTCTGATCTGACAGTGCTGTTCAACAAGGTGTGTATCTCTCTCTGCTCTGCCAGTGTTGTTCAACAAGGTGTGTATCTCCCTCTGCTCTGGCAGTGTTGTTCAACAAGGTTTGTATCTCCCTCTGATCTGACAGTGCTGTTCAACAAGGTGTGTATCTCTCTCTGCTCTGCCATTGTTGTTCAACAAGGTGTGTATTTCCCTCCGCACTGGCAGTGTTGTTCACCAAGGTGTATAACTCCCTTTGCTCTGGCAGTGTTGTTCACCAAGGTGTGTATCTTCCTCTGCTCTAGCAGTGTTGTTCAACAAGGTGTTCATCGCTCTCTGCTCTGGCAGTGTTGTTCAATGAGGTGTGTATCTCCCTCTGCTCTGGCAGCGTTTTCCAACAAGGTGTGTATTTCCCTCTGTTCTGCCAGTGTTGTTCACCAAGGTGCGTATCTCTCTTTGCTCTGGCAGTGTTGTTCAATAAGATGTTTATTTCCCTCTGCACTGGCAGTGTTGTTCACCTAGGTGTGTATTTCCCTCTGCTCTGGCAGTGTTGTTCAACAAGGTTTGTATCTCTCTCCGATCTTGCAGTGCTGTTCAACAAGGTGTGTATCTCTCTCTGCTCTGCCAGTGTTGTTCAACAAGGTGTGTATCTCCCTCTGCTCTGGCAGTGTTGTTCAACAAGCTTTGTATCTCCCTCTGATCTGGCAGTGCTGTTAAACAAGGTGTGTATTCCCCTCGGCTCTGGCAGTGTTGTTCACCAAGGTGTGTATCTTCCTTTGCTTTGGCAGTTTTTTTTGTACATGTGTTCGCTGTGATAAAAACTCTACTTGTGACGGTCTTCATGGCCCTTGCAGTTGGGTAAAAATGGGTTCAAATACGGGGTTGATGAACCGAGTGTGACGATTCTTCTTAGATGTAATGATGGACATGCTAATCGCCCATTAAAAATTTTGAGGAAAAGAATTTACTGTTCGTGGCGCATTTCCCTCAAATAACAGAAGAGCTCCATTACAAACTACGGCAGCGAGGAATCCGTGGATGACACCGGGTTTACCTGAAGAAAAAAACTGTAAAACACGCGTAAACATGAATATAAATGTTAGAAAAATTTGATCACTAAACTAACTACTATTGCTCGTGAAAATAAAATTTAACAACTGATTGGACCTCTGAAGGAAATAGCAAAAACATTTGAAAAATCAATAGTAATCTTCTTGAAAAAAATAACCAGAGCGATTCGGATTCCATTATTATTGATTATGAGGTCATCACTGATCCACAAATTGTTTCAAATATTTTATAGAATTCTTTCAATAATATATTTGGTATTCGTGATAAGCGATACCGTTAGCAACAACATCTCCTTATGAACATTATTTAGTGAATTCAATCCCTGATCAATCAATCTTAAATACTGAATCAAAACGAGGTGAAAGCAATCATAAATTGTTTAAAAAATTGAAGCCCCACGGGCTGGTATAGCATTCCATCAAATGTAATTAAAGCAATCTCGGGTATTATTTTAGCTTCCTCGACCCAACTCATAAATAAATCATGTCAATGGTAATTTTCCCAGGTTACGCTAAATCGAGACTATTTGTCGAATGTTTAGGAATAAATGGAAATAGACATTTGCAATACGACGGCGATTATCACACGATTTTGATGATGTGAGCCCGCGCATATCTCTTACGGTGTATTAATATTTTCTGTTAGTTTTATGTCATCCATACACCCCTAGGTTATCGTACAATGATGTAGACACCCTCATTACAATTTGTTAGCACACTTTGATTTCCCAACCTCATGTTCTAGGGACTTCTTAACCCCATGCATGCGTAATTTCCCACCCCATGTACTTGTTATTTCCCAACTTCATGTATTCGTGATTTCGCAACCCTTGAATTTGTAATTTTTCAATCCCGCGTGTTAGTGGTTTTCTAATGCCATGTAGTCTTGACTCTTTCCTCAAAAGAGACGTCTTTTCGTAAGATCTTTGATGATATATTGTGAATTACATTTTGCGCCATGGAACACGAACCAACAGCCTACTAGAGATTAGCTGCCAAGAATTCAATTTTACTTTAAGTCTTCGCTAATTCAAATAGTTAATTTGATATTGTAACTTCGTGTGTTAAATTTACGAATTGAAAACTTCTTGCCAAACAATGAAAACATAATAATAATAATAATAATAATAATAATAAAAAAATAAAAAATAAATAACAACAATATGTAATAATAATAATAATAATAATAATGATAATAATAATAAATATAATAAAAATATTGCTAATAATACTAATAATAATCATGCCATGAGCAAGGCTTTAAGAAGGGAAATAATTCGGGACTGTCCATTCTCTTTGTATTAAAGGGAAATAATGCTAGATTGTCCACTTTCTTTGCATTAAAGGGAAATAATGCTTGACTGTCCACTCTCTTTGAATTAAAGGGAAATAATGCTAGACTGTTCACTCGCTTTGTTTTAAATGAAATAATGCGTGAATGTCTGCTCTCTTTGTATTGAAGGGAAATAATGATTGAATGTCCACTTTTTTTGTATTAAGGGGAATAATGCTAGATTGTTAACTCTCTCTGTATTGAAAGGAAATAATGCTGGACTGTCCACTCTCTTTGTATAACGGGAAATAATGCTAGATTGTCCACTCTCTTGTATTAAAGGGAAATAATGCATCATCAGTCGAGGCGAAGAAGTGTTGTGGATCACACCATCAGTAGAGGAGAAGAAGTGTTGTGGATCCCATCATCAATAGAAGCCAAGAAGTGTTGTGGATCCCATCATCAGTAGAGGAGAAAAAGTGTTGTGGATCCCATCGTCAGTGGAGGAGAAGAAGTATTGTGGATCACATCATCAGTAGAGGCGAAGAAGTGTTGTGGATCCCATCATCAGTAGAGGAGAAGACACGTTGTGGATCATATCATCAGTTGAGGCGAAGAAGTGTTGAGCATCCCACCATCAGTAGAGGCGAAGAAGTGTTGTGGATCCCATCATCAGTAGAGGAGAAGAAGTGTTGTTGATCCCATCATCAGTAGAGGAGAAGAAGTGTTGTGGATTACATCATCAGTAGATGCGAAGAAGTGTTGTGGATCCCATCATCAGTAGAGGCGAAGAAGTGTTGTGGATTCCATCATCAGTGGAGGAGAAAAAGTGTTGTGAATCACATCATCAGTCGAGGCAAAGAAGTGTTGTAGATCCCATCATCAGTAGAGGAGAAGAAGTGTTATGGATCACATCATCAGTAGAGGCGAAGAAGTGTTGTTGATCCCATCATCAGTAGAGGCGAAGAAGTTTTGTGGTTCCCTTCATCAGTAGAGGCGAAAAAGTGTTGTGGATCACATCAGTAGAGGCGAAGAAGTGTTGTGGATCACATCATCAGTAGTGGCGAAGAAGTTTTGTGGATCACATCAGTAGAAGCGAAGAAGTGTTAGGGATCACATTATCAGTTGAGGCGAAGAAGTGTTGTGGATCATTTCAGTAGAAGCGAAGAAGTGTTGGGGATCACATCATCAGCAGAGGCGAAGAAGTGTTGTGTATCACATCAGTAAAAGTGAAGAAGTGTTGGGGATCACATAATCAGTCAAGGCAAAGAAGCGTTGTGGATCACACCATCAGTAGAGGCAAATAAGTGCTGGGATCACATCATCAGTCGAGGCGAAGAAGTGTTGGGGATCACATCATCAGTCGAGGCGAAGAAGTGTTGGGGATCACATCATCAGTACAGGCGAAGAAGTGTTGTGTATCACATCATCAGTAAAGGCGAAGAAGTGTTGGAATCACATCATCAGTCGAGGCGAAGAAGTGTTGGGGATCACATCATAAGTAGAGGCGAAGAAGTGTTGGGGAATACATCATCAGCAGAGGCGAAGAAGTGTTATAGATCACATCATCAGTAGAGGCGAAGGATGTTGTGGATCACATCATCAGTAGAAGCGAAAAGGTGTTGTGGATCACATCGTCAGTAGAGGCGAAGAAGTGTTGGGGATCACTTCATCAGTAGAGCCGAAGAAGTGTTGTGGATCACATCATCAGTAGAGGCAAGTAAAGGCGAAGAAGTGTTGTGGATCACATCATCAGTAGAGCGAAGGGGGTTGGGGATCACATCATCAGTAGAGGCGAAGAAGTGTTGTGGATCACACCATCAGTAGAGGCGAAGGGGGTTGTGAATCATATCATCAGTAGAGGCGAAGAAGTGCTGTGAATCACGTCATCAGGCTGCAAGAATTCATAATAATGAGTTAAGCCAATCTAAAGAGTTTCCTCCCTTTCTTGCGTTGACTCTCACGACATGGGCGCCGAGATGGGTAAAATCTAATCATGGGCGCCGAGATGGGTAAAGTCTAACCATGGGCGCCGAGATGGGTAAACTCTAACCAGAAAGAGAGTTGACTCAGTATCACCGAAGCATTACGGAGTTGTTCCTGTAGTGTTGATCGTAGTTCAGTGTCCGTCCGTACCAGCGCACTATTGCTTCCGCCCCTTCCCACCTTGCCCTAAAGCAGGATCAGAAAACATGGACTAGAAAGAAAACAGCCGATATTAGAAAGTAGTTTCTAAAGAGTTGGATCGACAAACAAATCAAATTTGAAATTGGTTGTACTCCATTTAATATTTTACGCTTGGCCGCTAGTAAGTTCAATTTTGTCTCCAAGGTTCTTCCATTCATTAGGCTATTAACATTAATTTCAATTGTTTGGTGCTCCTCAAGTAGTAATTTGTTTAGGCTTCATCTTGAGTTGTTTGTATCAAATTCCTTCACATTTAAATCCCAAAATTCCACAACATTTATGTAGCTCTCCATATTTTCATATCTTACTGATCACGAGTGTCAGGCTACGCTCTTAAGCTTTGCAATTTTATATAAATACTACGATGGAACGAGATGTTTTCGGCAGCCTTCAGTCTCTCCATGTAATTAATAAAACGAACTACGTTATAGCTATGGACGGGGACGTATTAAACCAGCATCACTCACCACGTATATCATATACTCATAAAGGTAATGACTAAATATGTTCATTGACATCATAAAACTATTGAAATAGCTGTACACAAAGACTCTAGAAAGCGCTGTTGGTGATAGATGAGTCATCCTCCGGCCGTGTGACGTCTCTCTTGTACCTCTCGTATTGTTGGTAGAGTAGTCAATCTTTCTTCATTCGAGTCTTTGACACATGTCTCGAGCACTAGTCGCTCATCAAGCCTGGTAACTTTCGCATCCTATCATATTAAGTGATGATTGGTAAATAAAAAAGGATAAAAACACTATCCTACGCGCAATTAGTTTAAATTCGTTGCAAACCCGATTCTTGTTTTCCTGACACCGATAGCGGGTTTACTTTTGGCCTCATATTAAATCTCTTGACTTTATCAAGTGTTTGTGTACGCAATGGGGATATTTTCTAACTGAATCGCGCTGCCTAAATAAAGCCGCAGATCATCAGACAGAACACCTATAACAGCAACTTCCGCAGCTCTTCACACACCCCTTCACGCAGCCCTATGCACGGCCTAACACTCAGCCCATACCTCAGCTCTTCACACAGGCTTTCATACAACTTTTTCTCAACTCTTCACACAGCCCTTAACATAGCCCTCCGCACTGATCTTCACGCAGACCTTCACACAGCTGTTTACACAGCTCTTTACACAGTTCTTCCGACAGCTTCTCACACAGCATTAAATACAGCTCTTCACACAGCCCTTCACAAAGCCCTTCACCTTGCTCTTCACACGCCGTGCAGTATTTCCCGTTCCTTTCTTGCCCTCCCACTCGAGCAATCCAACAAATTCCAGTCAAATAAGTCCAAAAAGACGGGATTCGAGGACCGTTTGAGGCCCCGTGTCGAGGGGTGGCTGAGAGCTCTTGAGGAATCCCCCCCCTAACTCCCCATCCATCCTTCCCTCACTGAGGCTGTCGACGGGGGAAACCTTTTGACGCCTTTACCACAAATAAGGTTTTCATGCCAGTAATTCATTTTTGATGCTTCTGATGTAAAAAAAAAAATTCGTAATGACTTCGTGATTCGCTCTGACCATAGTTTGCGGGGCTTGTATCATTACAGGTACCACCAAGGAGGTCAATATTCTCTCGTGTTTTCATTACTGGGAGGCTCCAAACGTCTCAGGATTCTATGCCGCGGAGTACCTGAAAATTACCCGAATCAGGAATTTTTGCGATCTTCGTTAGCCAACGGTTTTTTCAACATGCACGACTCTACAACGCGTCCTTTCGTCAGGTTAAAGCATCAGCTCAGAACATATGCAATATTACCATCATCTAGCATCGGGAATTTTACATTGCAAGTATGTTTACATCCGTGTGTGCACCATAATTTCTCCATCAATAGTGGAAGACGCTTTGAGATGTATTGTTGAGACGTGCGAGAAATGCGTGTGGTGTGCGACTTGTGGGCCTGCGTAGGAGGATGGGTAGCAAGTGGAGGAACGATGCGGTGCAGGAGATAAGAGCTTTTAAGGAGTGGTAGCAGGCGAGCCTATGACAACTATAGAGAGAAGAGTACGAAGGAGAGATAAAAGAGACGCGGATGTAAGGTGGGGTGCAGTTGTGCAAAAACTCTGAGGAGAACAAGAAGATATTCTGAAATGAGGTGAAGAGGATGAGAACCTGGAGACGGGAGAAGTGGAGGTGATAAAAGAAGAACAAACGGCCGGTTACTGTAGGAGAGAAGGGATGCACAGGATTTGTGAGCTGAGTATTTTGAGGAGTTGTTAAATATTGGAAATGTAAGAGAGGCTGAGATGGTTGCTGTGGTCGGTAGTGCTTGGATGCTGGTTTTGGGAGCAAGAATGGTTGCTAGCATTACTAAGGAATAGATGCAGTAGGAGATAGGGTATGAGAGCATGGAGAATAAAAATCCAGGTTTGGACGGAGCCACGACTGAGTGCCGATAGTCGAATGGTTAGTTAGGATACTAGATCAGTGTTTGTGTCTAGTATGGTTTCGATTGAAAAGCAAAGTAGCGAGTGAGGTGAGTGCTTGGTTCCCAGAGAAAGTGGGACTGAGTCAAGGTTACGTTATGCCTCTCCACCTGTTCAGTCTCCACATATATGAATAGATCAAGCAAATAAACGTGAGTGTATTGCATCCAATTATTAGAGGAAAATCAGTGTTTTAGCTACCTATGTTCTAGAGTTGAGAAATCCGGACAAGT
This sequence comes from Gammarus roeselii, assembly GCA_016164225.1. Classification (NCBI taxonomy): domain Eukaryota; kingdom Metazoa; phylum Arthropoda; class Malacostraca; order Amphipoda; family Gammaridae; genus Gammarus; species Gammarus roeselii. Next base: position 4,623 of record SDVV010003306.1, on the reverse strand, counting down.
GGAAAGAGGTAAAAACCAAAGTGAAGGAGGTGTACAACGTACAGGGTACACTGAAGAGTGATATGTGGCAAAGAGAGGGCGAATGTTTCCGAGATCCGATGTTTACGAGGTGTGAACGGAGGGACGCTGAGGGATTGCATCACTAATGACGTAGGTTAAGTTCGAGCGGGATGGCAAGGAAGTTTGATGACGGAGTTTAATTTTTCCTATTCTGATGTGGTTCGAACACATGATGATGGTGGATGGTGGTGGCTTACTGAAAAAGAGGATGAAAGCAGAAGTGAGTGGGCGTAGGCCTAGACTAGTTCCGAAGATTATGTGAATGAAGGACGTAACGATGACGATAGGTAAAAGAGAAATCAGTTTTGAGATAGCGAGTGACCGCGCAATGGTAAGGGTGAGTGGAGAGCGATTGTGAAAGGATGAATTTTGATTCGGCTTTTGATGCAATTTCCCGGCTTTGACGTCTCGTCGAGAAACGGGACGAACAAAGGTTGGGGAAGTCCTTTGAACTATGACGCAACAGGAGTAAACCAGTGACAGCTATCGGGCCCAGCTCCTGCTGACACAAATGTCGGACCACACTGCCCACTCAAAGTGTTTATTGCGGGATCCCGATCGCAAACCCTATAGAAATAACAAACTAAGTTTTTGTATATGTGTGAGTGTATGCAAAGAGTGTGAGGTCTTACCGTCGGCCAATATCATCTGGGGGATTCGGCCTTGCGTCTGTGTCTGTATCGATGTCTTAATTTATAGTCTCTCTGTCCTTTACTGTGTCGAGTGTAGCTGCTATTTTTACTCCACTTGAGAGCCAGATATTCCTACTTCTACCACATCTTTTACACTTTGATGCGAGAATATTGTTCGGGGCAGTTAGGAAATAAAGCTAAATGTGATGAAGAATGAAACGATGTACATGTAATTCGTCATGAGTAAATGGACTTTCAGAAGAGGCGACGATCATTTGAGAGCGTAAGGCCAGGATCCGTTCACAGGCTCTTTAAAAATGCACGGAAACCTTTTCCGTCCATGCAACGTGACTATAAATATAGACCAACTTGTTTTTTGTATTTATTTCAAAACAGATTGTGTTTCCAAATTATCGGTGCTAAAATGTTGCTTATACTTGAAATTAAATGGCCTGTTAGCTACAAAGTTTTGACTCAGTCTAGGTTAGGACTATTAGTTAGAATCAGCTTCTGATCATGCCTTCAAATCATAGATTTAAAAGGTTAGCTATGGCAGGTTATTATCCATCTCATTTTATTTTTTAATACCGATATTTCTCATTAACTAGATGTTTGTCATGCCTCTGCTTACTGCCTAACAATTTCGTAATTGTACTCGCTACAAAATGTTGTGTGTTATTTTATAATTTTCTATGACGTTAAAATAGTCCAAAAAAAATTGTGACTACTCATATCAATCTCATCGCATCCTTTCTTAAAAAACATACACAAAATAATAATATCATAAATTAAGTCAAATGATTTTGTCCAAATATCGCGAATATACGAACAATTTGATTCAACGAACGCACTCAAATCCGTGGCGTGTGTGAGCATGACTGGCACAGACCCCACTCGGTCACGGTGAGATGGCGTGACCGAGTAGCGAGGCTGGCATAGCATTGCACGGAAGCACCCCTCGTCATGAATTTTCTAATATAATAATAGCAACAACAACCCTTCTGAACTTCTAGTAATAGCAGCAAAATCCCTGCTGAACATCTAGTAAAAGTATCAACAAGATCCCTTATGAACATCTAGTAATAGCAACAACAACATCCCTTCTGAAAATCAAGTAATAGCAACAGCAACCCTTCTGAACATCTAGTAATAGCAGCAACATCCCTTCTGAACATCTAGTTATGGCAACAACAACATCTCTTCTGACCATCTAGCAATAGCAACAACATCCCTTCTGAACATTTAGTAATATCAACAACAACTCTCCTGAACATCTAGTAATAGCAACAACATCCCTTTTGAACATCTAGTAATAGCAACAACAACATCCCTTCTGAAAATCTAGTAATAGCAACCACAACTTCTCTACTGAACATCTAGCAATAGCAACAACATCACTTCTGAACATCTAGTTAGAGCAACAACATCCATCTGAACATATAGTAATTGCAAAAACAACCCATCTGAACATATAGTAATTGCAAAATCAACCTATCTGAACATCTAGTAATTGCAAAAACAACCCATCTGAACATCTAGTAATAGCAACAACATCCATTCTGAACATCTAGTAATAGCGACAACAGCCCTTCTGAACATCTAGTAATAGCAACAACATCCATTCTGAACATCTGGTAGTAGCAACAACAACCCTTCTGAACATCTAGTAATAGCAACAACAACCCTTCTGAACATCAAGTAATAGCAACAACAACCTTTCTGAACATCTAGTAATATCAACAACAACCCTTCTGAACATCTAGTAATAGCAATAACAACCCTTCTGAACATCTAGTAATAGCAACAACATCCCTTCTGAACATCTAGTAATAGCAACTACATCCCTTCTGAACATCTAGTAATAGCAACAACATCCCTTCTGAATATCTAGTAATAGCAACTACATCCCTTCTGAACATCTAGTAATAGTAACCTCATCCCTTCTGAACATCTAATAATAGCAGCAACATCCCTTCTGAACAATATGCATATCATGAATTGTTTCAAAAATAGTAGCAGGACTGGCTGGGATAACATCAAAAACAATGTAATTAAAGCTATATCTAGGCTATTGCATGTTCTTTATCGCAATTTATCAATAAGAAATGCCGCAAAATAAAAAAAATCCGATCCACTCCAAACCGATAAAATTAGTTTTGTTTATTAAAAATGTAATCAAAACTGACATAAAAAAGTATTGCTCATTATCAGTGATACCCTTTACTAGCAGAGTTTTTGAAATTTATTTATATGCAAAATAATATTCTCACGTACTATCATATAACCTACTTAGACAAAATCAGTATGGTTTCTAGGCTTTCAAGAGAACAGAGTATGCTTTATAAAAATACTCTGGATATTTTATGGAGTGGTTTGATAATGGGTGAGTCTCTGTTGTAACTTTCATGGACCTTAGCAAAGCCTTCAAATACGGGGGTTATGAGATTTAGGTAGCGAAATAACGTCATTATGGAGTTAGTTTCATTGTCAAAAGCTGTATAAATTGTTATCTTCTTTGAAAACACCTGGTGAGTTGGACGAATCAATCATCATCGGTCTCTAGGTAAAATTTAGAAGTACTGCAAGGGTCGATCCTTGTGCATTTTCTCTTCCTTAGTTGTATTGATGACATTGTGAACCCTAGCGATAGATTTTCATTAGTCTTTTTTGTTGATTACACCACAGTATTTACGAACGGGAAAAATTTAAATGGTACTATTACCGCGACTAATAATCATTTGGTCCAACTTTCAAACTGGTTCACAGCTAACAAGCTGACGCTAAGTGTCGACAAGACGCAGGTCATTATGTTTTCCAGAGGGAAAATTCCCATTCCTAACACACAAGTGGTACTGAATGGTGAACCAGTTGCATGTGTAGCAAAAATAAAGCTTCTCGGTGTAATATTAGAGCCGTAGGGGTCCGACATCACACTGCATTCCATTGCAGACCCAAATTTGAACGATTTGTATTGTCCAGCATTTATAGGTAATCATTTAAGAGAAAATATTATCAAATGTGTACACTTTGTGTTGAATTTATATATATATCAGTCTATAAAGTTGCTAGTACACATAGGCACACTATTTTGTAGTAGTTGATACTAATGGCATTCACAAGCAACACATGGAACAATGAGGCATTATTACGCTACAATGATTCAGGAACAACCATGAACAAAGCCACGTGACATTCTCGAACATGATAAATAATTTAAAATCTTTCAGCAGAAGTCATCAAGCGAGTATGTTGGAATCCCACCTAAGTAACAGCTTCCGACAGAACCATTGCACCGACGTTGTCTGTTTTTGCTTCAGGAGTGAAGTATGTGTGCTCTCGGGTTAATGAAATATTCCGTTAAACTAGGATTTAGTGAAATAATGTTGAAGTAGCTACATAATATACCAGGATTAGCCCTTACCGTCATCATTGCTTACAGGGCAGGGAATCATTGTCCAACACAGTTGGATAGCGCATTTAGATTTATTGTGCCAATTAATAACAGCATATAACTGCTATTAAGGCAACTACCTACCCAAGAACCTACCTTTTGCAATGTAGCGCGCCAACTGCTGCTTATATGTATTTGTCTTACACTCGTACTTAGAGCCTACATTTGCGATAAAAAAACATAGCACTATTTCCGTACTCTTCCTTACCAGCTAAACGAGCTCTTCTGCTGCAGTTGTATTTGAATGCAGCAACTGCAATCAATGTTTCGATACATCGACATTTCTTTATTTGGCACTTCTTTTTGGTGCTATAACAAATTTTTGTCATGTAATTACATGTAAAACTGCGTGAGTTAGTTTACGATTTCACCAAAAACAGTATATTATTTTTACTAAGCACAGGCATGAAGTAAGAACGATCACTATTTCTGTCTACAAGCACAGGCTTCAATGTAATATACTCCTCCATCTTTATATAT
>SDVV010003305.1:0-21572 GCA_016164225.1 Gammarus roeselii | reverse complement strand
CCCACAGTGAGAGGGATTATGGCATTACCATGGTCAGCATGAACAGAGCCAGAAAACGCTCCCCCCAGTGAGAGGGATTATGGCATTACCATGACCAGCATGGACAGAGCCAGAAAACGCTCCCCTCAGTGAGAGGGATTATGGCATCACCATGGCCAGCATGGACAGAGACAGAAAACGCTTCCCACAGTGAGAGGGATTATGGCATTACCATGACCAGCATGGACAGAGGCAGAAAACGCTCCCCACAGTGAGAGGGATTATGGCATTACCATGGCCAGCATGGACGGAGACAGAAAACGCTCCCCACAGTGAGAGGGATTGTGGCATTACCATGACCAGCATGGACAGAGCCAGAAAACGCTCCCCACAGTGAGAGGGATTATGGCATTACCATGGCCAGCATGGACAGCGACAGAAAACGCTCCCCACAGTGAGAGGGATTATGGCATTACCATGACCAGCATGGACAGCGACAGAAAACGCTCCCCACAGTGAGAGGGATTATGGCATTACCATGGCCAGCATGGACAGCGACAGAAAACGCTCCCCACAGTGAGAGGGATTATGAAACAATGACATCAGAGGTGAACTCGTTCAACGAAAGGACACGAGCATACTCCAAACTGGGTTTAACCTTTCCATTGTAGTGAATTCAATGACTCCAACACATAACATGTTATAAAAATTTCCGCGCATGATGAGCTGACGAGTCCATGTATCCCCTACAGTTTTGAAAACATACACCAATTTATTGTTGTTTCTTATGGTCACAAAATTCGTATTTGGAACTCACTGAAATATCCATGACCGATTTTTTTTTCTGAATTTCTTAGGTTTTCAAGCTATAATCTACAATTTTTTTCAAAGAAGCGTTCGTTCAAGGCATCTGCAAGCTATTACGTACTGATCTCGATATCTTCAGCCATTGTGTTATCCCGCTTCCCCTCGCCGTCTATCTTCTCTCCGCTCTGCCCGTTCCCATTATGACTTTCTTTGTCTATTCACTGTTTACAGAACAAACAATAAAGAAGCATCCGAAGATAGTTGCAATGATCGCTTCATATCATCGAGTGCATTCAAAGACACGAGGTGTCGCTCATTACTTGCCTATCATCACTCTCGAATCAAGTGTGTAGGCGGTGAGATGTGAGGTGATGTTTGGTGTGGTGACGATGCCTCTGGGTGTTATCTTGCCTTGTATCATCTGCTACGCATTTCAGATCATCGGATCAATAACGTCGTGCTTCTACAGAGAGAACCGTAAGGACGTATTACGTTACATTTTTAGCCTCACGCGTAAATCAGCGCCCTCTAGAGCTTCATGTTGGGCTTAATGCGTTCACGGAAGTCGAATACATGCATATCCAGTAATGTTGTACGATTATTGAGGATAAATCTACGCATTATGGGAGTGATGTATAATACATGAATACTTTAATATTGTACATTTCCGAATCAAGAAAATGGAACGGTACTTTTACCCACATCGGTTGGAGGAGATGAAATGGAACGGTACTTTTACCTACATCGGTTGGAGGAGATGAAATGGAAATGTAATTTTACCCACATCGGTTGGAGGAGATGAAATGGAACGCTACTTTTACCTTCATCGGTTGGAGGAGATGAAATGGAACGGTAATTTTACCCACATCGGTTGGAGGAGATGAAATGGAACGGTACTTTTACCCACATCGGTTGGAGGAGATGAAATGGAACGGTACTTTCACCCACATCGGTTGGAGGAAATAAAAACTGCAACTCTAATGAACGGTTCACAACTTTTGTGTGAACTAATGTATTCTATTTCTTTATAGCACTGTAGGTGGTCATTTGATGAACGATAAAAATGGAAAAAAGCTTGGCAATACTCAGGGTCCAGTAGGAGTATCAAACATTTCATTTATTGAATAATATAATCAATAATCTCATGCATAAGCCAAGTAATGAGGCATTAAGAAAAGTAAAACCATTAGGTCACGATGATGTTAGAAAGAATGAGTTAAAAGCAATAATTCCGAGTTTTTCTATACTTGCAGATGCAAGCGCTGGGACGAGGGACTCAGATCTCCAAGCAGAGGGGATTTTATCCGAACTGGATATTTACTGTTGCTACTGTGAGGAAATAAAGGTCATTTTAATTGTGCTTGAACTTATTAATGCGTGCGACGTTTCTGACTCAGAGTTATATTGCAGTGATATCCAAAACTACTGCTGCCCTCTGGCGGCTAACGTCGAAATAATGAATCCCAAATTGGGAAACGTCACCAAATATCTGCTCATGCATTTTTTTTTCTATCAAGAACTTCCCGAATTTGAGATAACATCGTGTTTCAATCTACATACTTCCCTTATTTGAATTATTTGTGTTGCCAGGTGTCAATATACTATCAGAAGAGTGATATGGTTAAAAATATATACTTTTTTCATATAGTCACATATTTTTTGAACGTTTCTCAAGATTTCACAGTACGTTAGGCAATATCTTTGATAAAATATATTTATGATGCAGTGAAACCATAAGAAATATCGTACAGCGAATCTGTTCATGTGACCAGGCCATTTACTGCTGCGTGTGTGCCTCTTACTATTGTCACCTTCTCTAAAAACAGTGCGAATTCATTTCATAGGATTGGCACTGATATGTTTCAAATTAGATGAAAACAAATGTGTAAAATCATGTTTTGCGAAGCACTGAACCTCTGAAAGTCTGTCAATTTAGTGACTCGTTTGATGTCTTCGCAAATTCTTCCACCAATCTATTTTGTGCTCAGGTATGAGTGCTATGAGCTGCTGATTTTATATTTCGTTGCACAATAGCTACTTTGCCTGGCAGACACATGCTTGGTACTCTTCACAGATTCAAGGCTTGGTGTTATGGAAGCTAAGCAATATCAGTTGTTGTTACGCAGTCCGAACAAAATTAAACTCTTGCATGAACAATATTTTATATTCCATAAATTTATATTATACCAATGATATAACATCGTTCCATGTTGAATCACTGTCGCAGATATTTATTCAGTCAACTCGGTGACAACCTTCAGCTAATATTAAAAAAAAAACTGATAATTAGTAGGGGTATTGACCCATAATTGACTACACATAACAATTCTTGGGTGAATATATCCAGCCAATATTCGCCAACTGAACCATTGCTGCTAGGGAAGGCATGTTTGCATATCAAAGGAAGGAATTCGTTTCACAGTTACAGTAACTAAAACCAAAAGGTGTCGAATGGAGTTTCCGACAGTAAGATCCGTCTAATCTGCCGCCGACGAAGCTTTCCAGGTGATTCAAACAAGAGCGTTCAACTGATCACAAAACTGCGCTCATTGATCGCTTTGTTGCACATTTTAGGGTCACGACGGCGAACAGAGTAGTCTCACAGCTCGTTCAAATTCTCCAAATAAAATCAATTTTCAAAGAGTTTTGTTAAACTCTTTACGTTCAAGCTTGTTTTAGATAATGGAAAAAAACAGTATAGTATTTTTGTCAGTTTTGAGTACCCTGTAATCAATATGACGATGGAGGCCCGTCAACGTTTAGGGCCGTTTTTCCTCTCAATGCAGCTTGCGTCAGTGGCCATTTATATTTTGATTTTTCGAGCAAAATCCTTCCTGTGTATTGTGTCCATATCTTGGATCAACATAGAAAAGGTTTTGAGCGGGAGATAAGCTATGCACGGTGTCGATGAAGGTCTTCTTGTTCTAATTTTTTGACCAAAAAAACAACAGGACAGGCCATTACGCTTGATATGTTTAGCGCATAAAACATTTACTATGGATTTTTTTTCCAGAAGCTGCACAAACCAATTCTTTGATTTAAACCGTTACCTAAAAGCACCGAAAGCTGCTAGGACCGTACTTTGGTTGCACCAAAAGTCATATACTACTTAAGTTTTCATTTCCCGGGAGCAAAGAAGACCCAATTTGGTAGCACTGCTTTTTCTTTCACTGAATATTCATGCGACCGACAGTTGACAACACCGGATCGCTCAACCTAACCAACCAGATATCGTAGAAACAAAATTAAAGCGCAGCATGAAAGGGAAGAGTACTACAACAACATATAATTCTCTCAAAGTAATTGTGTATGTGTTCCAATGTTTTATCTACTACGATAGTGGATAAAACTTGATTATGTGTGGCATCGGCGAAATGGAGTCTGTTTTCGCATGAAATCTATGATTGAAAGTTCCCATGGTACTTGTTGTTTTGGTACTTGCTGTCATGACACTTATAACCCTTCTCGGTAAATCAACAATTTCAAGGGCTTCTTCAACTCCATCTAACGTTGTTGGGCGCACCTGAAGTGTGAAATCTAGTTGGTTAACAGGAATCGATTTTCTGCAATCATTTTTCGGTTAAAACGACTTTTGTTGCGTCAAAAATCGATGCTTAAAAATCGGCTCGCATAGCGTACAGTGTATATAAATTTCGAAATAAGAAAAAATGGTCCAATCGACTCTCGATGCAAACACTTACGGCCCTGAACGCAATTTCTCAATTTGAGGTCCAATGTATTAGCTTTTGTTCGTTCATATTTTCCGTCGTATTAGTATTCCTCCCTGCTATTTTCGGTTGTCAAATTATTCAGGGGAGGGGGAAGCTTGTAGACATCAGCTCATTGAAACTGTACAGCTGAGTTCTCCGAACATATCATTTTAATCTCATCTCGAGATTCTTAGAGAACAATAAAAAAGAGTGGGTCTAAATATCACTGAATGGCAGTTGGAAGAACATTGTAAAGGTATTGTAATGAGATGCGAAGATGTTTTTTTTTTGCAGGCTCTCTTGGTGAAAGCTTCAATGAGGAGAGGGCAGCAAATGATTCCGAAACGACTCGTTATATTGCTATAATCCCAAGCGTATTCGTTTACCGAAGTATGATTTTTATCATCACCTTCAATTGAAATGTAAGATCTCGGTTTATTTTTTTGTCAGAATATCTTATTTTTCCTGAATATCATTTTCCTTTCATTCTCCTATCATTTGCACTTCATCTCCCTAGAGAGACAGAAAGTTCGAGTGAAGGTCTGCCGTGGTGAGATTGTCCCGATATTCCCACTGCGTCTATGACATCAGAAAGAGAGTTCTAACTCGTGTATACACTGCTCTCTTCTTTAACAATGACATTGTCAAGGGGACTTCCGGCAGGATGGTCAGCAAGGAAGTTCTTACTGTTTTATTTACTGTAATCTTCTTAATCAATTCCATATTCAGGTGAGGTTCAGCTCACTTCCCACTGCGGCACATTTCATGTGATCTTACTTGAAGACATCACCCCTGTCTCACTGCATCTGAGTCCTCCCATTACACCAAACCGTTCCGTTACAAGTAGCACCAGTTCAATATGAAGCCTAATTTAGAAGTAGATACATCTAATGACCCTGCAGTAACGTAATACGTATCTATTGACATGTAACTTCGTACATGCATGAATAAATGCAATCTCATCGCAGTGATGTTGGTGTATAAACTAAAAAACTATCCTAACTTTCATAACTCATAAATAAGACAGATGCTTATAAGAGTTGTAAAACGAAGTTGATGAACTTTCCAATTAAAAAAGGCGTTCATATCTATAACATAAAGCATCTCTATAACATGAAGCATAAATTGTTAGCATCTCTATAACATAAAGCATATGTTGTTATCATCTCTATATATCACAAAGCATATCTATAACATAAAGTATTAGTGGTTGCTCACTTCTGGAGCGCTTATAAACGCAATTTGCTCACTCCTGGAGCGCTTATAAGCGCAATTTGCTCACTTCTGGAGCGCTTATAAACGCAATTTGCTCACTCCTGGAGCGCTTATAAGCGCAATTTGCTCACTTCTGGAGCGCTTATAAACGCAATGTGTTCAATCCTGGAGCGCTTATAAGCGCAATGTGCTCACTCCTGGATCGATTATAAGCGCAATGTGCTCACTCCTGGAGCGTTTATAAGCGCAATGTGCTCACTATTGGAGCGCTTATAAGCGTAATGTGCTCACTCCTGGAGCGCTTATAAGCACAATGTGTTCACTCCTGGAGCGCTTATAAGCGCAATGTGCTCCTCCTGGAAGGCTTAAAAGCGCAATGTTCTCACTCATGGAGCGCTTATAAGCGCCATGTGCTCATTCCTGGTGCGCTTATAAGCGCCATGTGCTCACTCCTGCAGCGCTTATAAGCGCAATGTGATCACTCCTGGAGCGCTTATAAGTGCGATGTGGTCATTCCTGGATCGCTTATAAGCGCAATGTGCTCACTCATGAAGCTCTTATAAGCCCAATATGCTCATTCCTGGAGCGCTTATAAGCGCAATGTGCTCACTCCTGGAGCGCTTATAAGGGCAATGTGTTCACTCCTGCTGCGCTAATAAGCGCAATGTGCTCACTCTTGAAGAGCTTATAAGCGCAATGTGCTCACTCCTGGAGCGCTTATAAGCGCAATGCAACTCAATCATAAACCACTAATCATAAATCACGGTAAATCTGTCCCACGCTTCGTGTTCTGTGTCTAGAATGTAGAGAATAATGTTGAATTTTTCCACGCTTCGATTGCTTTATTAACATAATTACAGAAACTTCCGAGCTTTTGCAAGTGTGACTGTACCTAAGATGGCATCCATGCCAACAAATTTTCTTTCGTTTTAATAATCGATCAGAAGATGACAAGTTGACGCTATTTGCGTGGTACGACAAATATTAATCATTTTACAAACTGATGTTTATGACGACATGTCAATTTGCTTGTCAACCGGCAAGTCTCTGATGATGCCATACCGGAATCAATTCTATGGTTTTCAAAAGAAATGATATTATTCGTACCACGGATATAGCTTCTCGTTGGCTTCTTCTGAATATTTCCTGAAGCAATTAAAGATGCCCAGACCCATTTTGGGCATCAATGGAATAACGTCAATTGGCGCTCGGAAGCTCATCAGGAATGCAAAAGCTATGATGAACTACATGTGGTTTGGTTTTATTTATTGTTTTTCATAAACTTTGTTTAGTAGGCGGTACTTTCAAAGTTTCGACAGCTGCAGAAGTGGGGAAATATATATCCGGCGTTTGCCGTTGCGGACCCACAGTACAAAAATACCATCGGTAGCGCTACCGGAGCCTCCTGGCAGTATACATTTATAGACTTTAAAATTTAAATAGCAAATATTTGTAACAGTGGTGCATTTTTTTGGATTCTGCTTGACATCGGATGTAAATTTTGATTAGTCAAATTGTAATTATAGGGCGAAAAAGGGTAAAGGCCAGATTTCGGTGATGCATAACGTGACAATATCCATTTGTTGTGAGTCACACTGACTAACAACCAACTTCATCAGCGCCTAACATTTCTACCGTCCTCGATTGTTTGTTATATTTCCAGTAGGTTCATTTGAACTTAACCTCTTTTACTGTAGGGTGCGTCTGTTGTTTACGTTATGTTGAGAGAAATAGGTTGCACCGAGCTAACGTCCATTTACTTAAGATTGGTTACCATATGCTTGACAAGGTTTGGTTTATTTGAGGGAACACCCGCCGACATTTATCTTCATAGGTACGCTTGCAGTGCTTATGTCACGGCTCGTCAGAATAGTATGAACGCGGTTTAAGTGATCTCTGCAGACATTAGTGCATTTGGCAATTAGCTTTGCTTAGCTGGCTGTAGAAGCAATGCAGCTTCAAAATAGCTAACATCAAGTATTAGCTGACATATTTTCATCACAAGGTAAAATTCATGTAGGCACATCGAATGCGAGCTGTCAAAATGCTTAGCTATTTCGACAGTAGGGATTTCGCAGGCTGCAGAACAAAACAGTAGCTCTAAAGATGGCGACCTCGAAGGGAAGATCAGAGCGAGCCACGCCAAAAAAAAGGGTTGTCAGTGGGTGAAAGGACTACGAAGTGAAAATCAGGGCAAGTCAGGACTATGAAGTGATGATCAGAGTGAGTCAGGACTACGAAGTGATGATCAGAGTCAGTCAGGACTACGAAGTGATGATCAGAGTCAGTCAGGACTACGAAGTGATGATCAAAGTGAGTTAGTACCATGTTTAATTAACAGAGCGCATTAGGATTACAAATTAATTATCAGTTGGTAGAAAGACTACGAAGGTATTATCAAAATGAGTCAGGACTACGAACTGATAATCAAAACAAATATTAATAATATGTAATTTATTCAGTATTTTCATAAAGCTGGGAAGCTGTTGTTAAATATTGTTAACATAAATATTTATTGATGACATTGAAGGAACCATTTTTCAATTATTTTAATTCTGATTTTTATTTTATTTTTAATTCTGATTTTTGTGGCCGATCATTATCATCGTACCAATGCTGTAGCTAAAACACTACAACAGTCCAGTTGTATTTTTTATTAAATCTGCATCGTACAATACTACAGACAAGACACTACATCACTTCTGTTGGATTTCTAATTAAATATACACTGCACCATTGCAAAAGTCAAAACACTACGCCAGTCTTGTAATTTTTAGACACATTCCTTGACCGCACCAATATATTCTATAATCAATCAATAATATACCACAGCAAAACACAGGCAATCAATACTCCGCTCTACAAATTCTTGTAACCAATTAACACTGCACCGGATGAATACGTTGGTCAATCAATTCTACATCCAATTATTATTAGAACCCATTAACAGTGCACCTCAGAAATACCATATACTATATATAGTTAGTTAGTTTCTCTATCATCATTCCGAATCATGAAACAATGATTAAATGAAAACTTCCTAATATGTTCAAGGAACTTCAGCTATTTGATAACGGATGAAAAACCAACACTTCCTCCAACATCACAAGGCCGCATTTCGCAGAGATACACATCTTGCGTGAATTACACCGACGTTCGATAATTCCAATACACGTAGGCACTGGTCATAAAGAGTTTGATACCACAATCATATAAATTGCGTATTATTCGTATCAATTTTGGTTAATTTCAGAATCGCGGGATCAAGGTTTTATTCGCAATGCAGTGGTCCGTGTTCCAGTTAATAACATTTATATGATAAGGACGACTGTCATATTTTTGTATGCCTCATGTGATAATATTTTATTCTTCCCAGAAGCCGGAAGTATTTGAGTGTTTATCATTTCATAAATAAACTATTTTTCTATTGATAATCAAACCAGTACCTGCTACACCTGCGAAAACGTCACTAATTAGAAAGTAGGAAGGTTTTGCCGGGAAGCTGTTTTTGAATTACGCTGGAGTGCAAAGTTAAAAGTTACTGTACACGGACGGCAGAGTTAATATTCCCAGCCTTTATTATTAGGTTGAATGAGGAATGATGGATTCTTTTTCCCCGTTGACTTCGGTGAAGATTAAAACGTAGGGCAAATGTTTGACAGCCGAGGGAAATCATTCATAACCAGGGGACATTTTCAACAAATTTGTACAAAACGAAAAACATTTTCTAATATGTAATCAAATATCAGTTTGAAAAATAGAGTGTTGATCTCATAACCTGGGAGTGTTGATATCATAACCTGGGAGTGAGAGTAACTCGATATAGAGTGAGAGTAAATGAATATCAAGCGAGAGTAGATGGATATATAGTGGGAGTAAAGGGTGTGGAGTGAGAGTAACTGGATATATAGTGAGAGTATCTAGATATAAAGTGAGAATACCTAGATATATAGTGTTAGTATCTGGCTATGGTGTGAGAGTATCTAGAGATAGAGTGAGGGTAAGCAACTGAATATAGAGTTAGAGTAACCGTAAATAGAGTGAGAGTATCTGGATATGTAGTGCGAGTATCTGGTATAGATTGAGTGTATCTAACTATAAAGTTGGAATACCTGTCTGTAGAGTAGGAGTATCTGGCTATGGAGTGGGAGTATCTGGATATAAAGAGAGAATACCTCATTATAGAGTGAGAGTATCAGGCTATATAGCGAGAGTATCTGGCTACAGAGTGGAAGTATCTGGTTATAGAGTGAGTGTATAGAAAAGGAATCAAGATTATATTGAACATGTGAAAACACGGAATAATTCACTGGGCCAAGCCAAAGGTAAAAGCACATTACTATTTAGTGGGCAAGAGGATAGTTCCAAGAGGATGGTAGAGATAGATAGTGAACAGAACGACATAAGTGAAGTGCCCACGAACAGGAACTTGTTTAGAACTCTAGACAAAATATCAATCATAGGAAGGGATTTGATGTCAATGAAATGCACCGGCACTGCATTCAAGCACCGTCATCATATCCATTCGTCCCTCTTGTCTTCAATTCGACAGACATTTTTTTTGTCAGAAGCATAGAAGCATCAACGTTAATACATCAACTGGGATGAATGTCAGTTATACCAGTCGGCTATTTCCCTTTCGACAGTTGCATAGCACCTCTTTTGCTTACGCATCTTTTAGAACTATTCAGCACTGATGATCGCACGCTCTGGAGAAAGTTCTCGCAAACTCCCCTCGCTTGCATTCGAATCCGTCGCAGGCAAGTTGCTATTTGTTATATCAGTACAAGTTCATGAAAGAACATCAACTAGAGATTGCAATCGTAGTAGTGGCACGTGAAACAAATGAGATCTGGAGTACAAGGAATGCATTCATAACCTGCTAGGAATACCATTGACGGTTTGATGTAACTAAACAAGACCACTTAGGCAGCGAATTACTAACCTTGCTGCCATTATATCGATTACCTTTACTTCCTCAGTGATGATAAACACGTGACGTCCTCTTTGTTGCAAGAGGGTCAGTCTTTTTATATTTTCGGCGCGTTACACAGTATACAGAGTAGATTTAATGCATTTGCTATGGATTTTTTATATATTCTGAATCACGAATAGTTTGATATAAGTGAAGGACTTTTTACAAATTGAGCTATTATGTCGATGCATAGGATTATCATATATTGCATAGTACTATCATGCATTGCATAAGATTATCACGTACTGCATAGTATCATGATGTATTGCATTGAATTATCATGTATTGCATATGATTATCATGTATTGCATATGATTATCATATTTTGCATAGTATTTTCATGTATTGCATAGTATTATCATGTATTGCATATGATTATCATGTATTGCATAGTACTTTCATGTATTTCATGGGATTATCATGCTTTGGAAAATTACACCAAATTGAGATTTGTAAACGTTTAGTAATTGTTCAACGTTTACGTTTCAAAGTAACCCTCAAGCGGCCAACTTCTCTTTAATCAACAGGTAACCAATTCCATATATTATCATCTCTGTATTTCATATATCATCACCTCTCTATTCCATATATCATCATCTCTGTGTTCGATATATCATCACCCCTGTATTCCATATTTCATCAACTCTGTATTCCATGTATCATCACCTCTGTATCCCATATATCATTACCTCTGTGTTCCATATATCATCACCTCTGGATCCCTTATATCATTACCTCTGTAATACCAAAAAGTAATATTTTTGATACCAAAAAGTAATCAACAATATGATCTTAAACGAGTCCACAACAATTTCTAAGTGCAAGACCCTGGTTAACAATAACAATATCATTAGTGCTGACAGAGCACAAGGTACTATATCCCATTACCCAGGGAGATGACGTGAAAAGCGTTTTTGACGCAAAACCCCACAGTAATTCATCGAGAAACTTATTAAATTTGATGTTTTGAAGTACCTGAAGTTTAAAGAATGTCGAGGCTATCTCTCTGAACCTTTTATTAAATTTAGATTGCTTAGAATCTTGACCTTCGAGTACCCGAGCACATTTGTCAGGAAGTTCAGAAAGTTCACCGCATATTATTTACAATCCTGTGTTTTGAAATCCAACCCACCACATACCCTACATATAATCTCTCAAACCCAACGTTGAGGAATTAGTCTTATCCTTTTCATTGCGTCAAACACACTTTACTGTTACTTAGGAGTAGTATATACAAACTGCGATTTGAAATGGCTGTTTTTATAAATGCAAGCAAATATTGAATATTGAATACTACTCAAATCTGCCTACTTTTTAGATGTGTGGTCTGACTATCAGGAATCCCTTTCTCGCCTATCAAGTTAACCTAGGAAACGTCAAATACTGAACCCCACACTTCAGTCACACTCTCGCCAAGTAACGCTATGAGCCCCCATGCATAATTTAACATAAAAGTGTCGTGCGTGCATCACTCCCAGGTTCGTGAAGTTGTTAGAGGATCCGAAACTTTGCTCGGAAAGGGACAATTGTGTATGACCAATTCGTGGAGTCTCTTAACACACAAATGCCTGTGACAAATTCCTGGCATCTTATTTCAGGTGTGTATGTGTTGCAATAATCCAACTGATCGCAAACCATCAAACGAACTCAGCCTATTGTCCTCAGAGATCCTGTCTTGTCTTCCTTTACCAATCAAATCTAGGTCTCCGTTTTATTAACGAATTATCATGATAGATCTTCTAATATCTCAATAGCTCAACTCAAACGCTATTAAATGGTCTGAGAAAGATAAGATTTGACAACTTAAACAGTTTTTTTTTGTTAATCGATTGTTTGACCAGGTGCCGTTTAATGTTATTCATTGTGTTCAAAGGACCCTCTGCCATCATCACCCGGACCAAATAAGAGTCGAAGTTCTGCAAATACTAACGAAACTATTAATACCTTCCCTTGAAATGAATACAGGTAAATACAAGTGTTTGGTTAGTATTTCGCTGTATATATCAATTTAAAAAAAAATGACTTAACGTACTTATTTGTGAAAGTGGCGAAGATGTATGGTGGGTATTGAATCGTCTACCATTTAAAATAAATCTATAATACTGAATATATTTTTTCAAAGATGACCATCGTTCCAAGCTGACAGCAGGTGCAAGCTCTGTATTTATGTACAGCGCTTGCACCAGCTGATTGCTTGCCGTCTCGAACACGACTACCGTGAACATCGTGTTCGAGCAGTTGTAACGAACTTATGTCAAATCACATTCTTAAAATTTTAAACTCAGGTATTTTCCATTCAACTTATCTCTTATGAGCTAGTTTACGTATTGTCTTCTAGAAAATGCGTTCAAAATACCTCATGGCCAGATATTCGCTCTATCTCACATTATTCTCGCCATATCACTACAACGAAACTATTCCTAACTCCCAGCAACAGCTGATCTCTGCTGTGTGACGTCATCTCGAGCCCACGAATGGTTTAGAGTTTGAGATACAACATTTATTTCATATGAGGCGAGTTTCGATAATCTCTATGAGCAGCTGAGGCATGTTCATAAGTATGTGAAATTTAGCTGCCCACACAACGATCGAAATTTGTATTCAGCCCCAGCAGCAGCAGCTGGTATAGGCTGCTGCGGTGAAACATTTGGAAACAACGCTGCTGCGGTGAAACATTTGGAAACAACGCTGCTGCGGTGAAACATTTGGAAACAACGCTGCTGCGGTGAAACATTTGAAAACACAAATAGTATCTTGTTCCGTCCGAGGGCGCCCCTAAGACACCTTCCAATTTCATAAATGTCGGGTGTATAGCCTAGGCGCAGTTCGTGGACTGATGAACACACAGACAGACAAACACACAGACAGAAAAAGGACGTGATGACATTTGGTTTTTATAATGTGGATTGGTGTGTGGTTTCAAGGTGACATTTTATGTCAGTGAGTATACTTTTCAAACCTATTAATACTGAATTACTCGTTTCTCACCATCAGCTAACATAGTCCTGATAATAGGCCTCAGAGTCAATTTTGTGCAAGGTACGATATTTAGATGTACATCTCGATTACTTTTTCATAGTTACACTTTGTTATTTTATAATACGTATCATTCATTCATAGTAGCTTGACTATAGCATTCATCAATAAGTGTGTCGGCACATCCGAAGATGTGACGTTAGAACTACATTTTCTAAACATGACTGGAGGTTGGGCCAAAAGGCAGCAATCGTGGACTAGGGTGGGAGGGTAGGAGGGAGAGGGGATTTGATACGAAATCATTTAACAACTGGAATTTATTTTGAAATCGCATTGCAGTTATGAGGGCTCTCTGAAAAAAATAATTTATGTGTCCCTATCTCTTCCTTTTCCAGATGCTCCACCAATTTAATTTATTAACATGGCAGCTGAAAAAAAACAAAAAAACATGCAACAATTGGGGTGCTAATTAATGTGAACAGACTAGGCCTCTTAAACTTTGGGGATACGCATACTGTTTTTAATTGATGCTCTAACTCTTCAAGGCTCAATGCGGTGCACATGAGAAATGAGAAGGCTTCCCTACATGATAATGAGAAGCGAGAAGGCTTCCCTACATGATGATGAGAAGCGAGAAAGCTCCCTACATGATGATGTGAATCGAGACGGCTGCACTCCATGAAGATGAGTAGACAGGAGACTGCACGACATGATGATGAGAAGCGAGAAGGCTTCCTTACATGATGATGGGAAGCGAAAAGGCTTCCCTACATGATGGTGAGAAGCGAGAAGGCTGCACTCCATGAAGATTAGTAGACAGGAGGCTGCACGACATGATGATGAGAAGCGAGAAGGCTTCCTTACATGATGATGAGAAGCGAAAAGGCTTCCCTACATGATGGTGAGAAGCGAGAAGGCTGCACTTCATGAAGATTAGTAGACAGGAGGCTGCACGACATGATGATAAGAAGCGAGAAGGCTTCCCTACATGATGATGAGAAGCGAGAAGGCTTCCTTACATGATGATGAGAAGCGAGAAAGCTTCCCTACATGATGATAAGAATCGAGAAGGCTTACCTACATGATGATGCGAAGCGATAAGGCTGCACTCCATGAAAATTAGTGTCAGGAGGCTGCACGACATGATGATGTTGCAAAAAGTCATAATTTTGATTGTGTTCGTTTAGTTTCATCTGACGAAATTATTTCTTCCCGTTGACGTCGAGGTAACCATGTACATTTCTAAGCTATTTTGTCCAGAACAGAAACAATAACAAAAAATGCTTTTCAATTCGAGGTATCAAGGTATTTGATGTTTTCACGTTTTATTGGGTAAGTAAACGACACGTCAAGTTATTTTCTCGTATTGCTGCTATCGACAACAGCGTAATATTTTGTCTTTCAGGAAGACAAGGAAAACTGTTCGGTCACTCACTGTACAAGGTGGACAGATTGGGTTATGTTACCTGCATGTTAATTTTACTTTGTGTGCAGCAGTAAACACTGTAATGCAAATTATTCTTATCAATGAAGCAAACCTGTTCACTTAATGCATCCTTTGAGCTAACGCTGGAAACAATCTTGCCCAATTGCTGCACTCAAACATTCATTTGTAATAAAAAATACCTATTTTTTCTTCAGCTCATATGTCATCATAGTTTAAATAATGTATGCTCTATAATAATTGCACACTTGGTACGCTCTAGTTATTTTTGTTCCAGTGCAACAAATAATACTGAATTGAACAAATTGAAAAAAATTACCTAAAACTTAACATGTATATGCTTATCATAGACGGATTGGTTTTTCTTCCGTACAGTCCACACAAGTAATGATATTATGTATCACGTTGTGATGTCACGTTTTCATGCTTATTATTTCTAAATTTTATTCGGTAATAATTGAAAAATCGATCAGATAAAAATCGTAATCACGGCTATGAAAACGGTCTTCATACTGAACAACAACAGGACACTCAAACAAGAAAGGCGAGAAATGAACCGCTCACTTACTGAGCTCCAACAATGCTGGATACACCTTCAGCTAGAGAAGTCGGTTTTATTTATGCGTTCAGCATCATTTGAAACTTTGTCTAGGCTCGGAGCGACACCAAATACAAACTGACGGTCCCGTCAGTTTGTATTTGATATGGAACGTTTTTTGAGGCAGTTGAAAACTTGGCTTATCCCCTCCCTCCAGCCCCAACCGCCTGATAGCGTTAAAAAAATATTATAACGAAGTACATTTTTTGGGTATGATGGACGAAATGATCATGCATAAATCAGTCAAAGTAATGGGGGAAGTTACCTAGATTCTATGATTTTGGAAAAATCATCTAGAAAAATAGCTTCCATGCATCATCACGTCTGAGCCACCAGCTGTCTGGCTTTCCTCCAAAGCCTCCGCATTCCTCTCGAAGAATCAGTCAGAGTGTCTGCTTTTCTCGCCTCTTTGATGGCCTTTGCCTCTGCCCATCAATTGCATTTGATGGCCAGCCAGAGGAGGCCATCATCTGCAAGCCCTTACAATAGGAACCGATAAACTAATATGACCTCCATGTCCATGCGGTCATGAATAAATCGAGGTCGGCTGTGGTGATGATATATTGTTTTAATAGTCGGTGTTCAGACCAATTTTAACTGCCAGGACCATACTTTGGGTTTCATGACAACTCAGTCATGACTTCGAATTGTAATTCTTTACTATATCCCCATGCTCCATGATTAATTCTCTATGTCGTTTATTCATTAGAGTTCATGACGATCAAATGCCGTCTCCTCATTGACTATCATATCGACGACTTTGCCGGTGGATGCCTAATCTGAAGCGGATCCGGTTTGGAACAACTCGTCGCATTCAGCCCTAAGCTTCTGCCGCCTTGGCTCGATGCGGGTTGTTCTGCTTCTCAGGGGCAACTCGTCGCATGAGCCCTAAACTTCTGCCACCTTGGCTTGATGCGGGTTGTTCTGCTTCTCTGGGGCAACTCATCGCATTGAGTCCTAAAATTCTGCCACCTTGGCTCGATGCGGGTTGTTCTGCTTCTCAGGGGCAGCTCGTCGCATTCAGTCATAAACTTCTGCCACCTTGGCTCGATGCGGGATGTTTTGCTTCTTAGGGGCAACTCGTCGCATCGAGCATTAAACTTCTGCCACCTTGGCTCGATGCGGGTTGTTCTGCTTCTTAGGGGCAACTCGTCGCATTGAGCGCTAGACTTCTGCCACCTTGGCTCGATGTGGGTTGTTCTGCTTCTCATGGGCAACTCGTCGCATTGCGCCCTAAACTTCTGCCACCTTGGCTTGATGCGGATTGTTCTGCTTCTTAGGGGAAACTCGTCGCATGAGCGCTAAACTTCTGCCACCTTGGCTCAATGCGGTTGTTCTGCTTCTCAGGGGCAGCAGATCGTGAGATGTTATATATATTACTTACACAAGGAACTGCATGATAGTCAAGGAACAGTAACCGAAAGAGCCTCAGATAAAAATGGAAATACGAATAAATGGTTTAGACGAAAAACTAATTGTTTAACTATGACATGAGGAAAATAAGGGATTTGATTGTCGTCTTCCCACTCCGTGCCATGGGATTCGAAATGCCGCACCGTAATAACGCGTAGATCCATGCACTAATCGATCAGAAGAGCAAGGGCCTCTCACGGATAATGCCTCACCGTAATAACGCGTAGATCCATGCACTAATCGATCAGAAGAGCGAGAGCCTCTCACGGATAATTGTTACAATCAATAATTCATCATAATGCGGGAGCAAAACTTTATCATCAAAATATGTTTCACATTAATGATTTAAACTGGGTCAACAGAATACATTTTATCATCTGAAACACTTTGAAGATCATCCACATGATTACACGAGAAACTATCAGACAATTGAAGAATAACATACCTGATAAGCACCTAGACGTCCCCTAAGGGAATAGTACATTGATAAATATACTGCTATGATCATGAGACGAGGACTTTTTTTACATTGATTTTTGATGAATATTGTTTTCTCGTTAATTGAGTAAACAATATTGGAAAAAAAGGTAAAAAGAGGCAGTTGGTCTCCAGAACAGTATGTTAAATAATTTGTATCTGATAAAATATCTAATGTATGTATGTATAGACATACAGTCGTTTCCTCCTACTTAGGACGTGGGCTAAGTTAGGCTGACACAGAGGTTGGAGGCAACCAATCCCCCGCCACATGACCGCCGTGTCCATGACGAGGCTCGAACTCGCGACATGCAGCACTACGGGCTGACACTGCAGTCGGATACGCTAAGCACTCGGCCTAATGTAACATGATAAATTAGAGCATAAAGATATGGAAACCATAGTAATGAAAAACATAAATTTTTATACTATCGGGTTAAATGTAAAACTTACACAAACATAAACATTTAGGCATTAAATAACCGTTTTTGGACGACTGTTACCCAACGTTGACCAATAACTTATCTTGCTAAATACTACTACTTATTATTTCATGCCTATTTTGACTAAACTATGACCAACTAATAACCGACCTTTTGTCGCATCTCACCAATTTCCCCTTACCTCCCTCCAGTTTCCCTGTTCTCAGAATCATCAGACCAAATGAATGTAGGTCATGTAGTCGACTCCTCTACAAAGAGTAGTCTAAGTAATCGCGTTGTTGGGACTCACACAAGAAATATTATTTGCGTAAGCCTATTGATTCTTAGCTAGCGTATCTACCTCATTTTAATGACAGCGCGGGACAGCACGCCAGATGGTGCTGGGAGCGATCAGGCCGTGAGTCATGTGGCATAGACCAGTAAATATTAAACAGTGCTGATCGATATGAAGTGTTATTTAACGCTGAATTACGATGCAAGCAGCTGGGCGGCGTTACAGATGACGGGGATTACGATGCAAGCAGCCAGGCGGCGTTACAGATGACGGGGATTACGATGCAAGCAGCCAGGTGGCGTTACAGATGACGGGGATTACGATGCACGCAGCCAGGTGGCGTTACAGATGGCGGAGATTATGATGCAAGCCGCCAGGTGGCGTTACAGATGGCGGGGATTAGTTCGCAATTGACGTCAATGTCCTCTGAATGTTCAGATCATCTACACTTCAGGTACATTAGTGTTGTCGTGCATAATTGATAGATGTCGTGGAATTTATCCCTGAGACGATATGTACGTCCTAATCGGGTATCATGTGGAGCGCTGTCATTGGTATGATACCTCCAACATATTATCATTATGATTCATTCACAATAATAGTAAATGTATATATGATCCTTGATTACACTCAAATACCCACAGAAATTCACACTGAATGTATTATAAATGCAACAAACGACATCACTGTTATATGTTTATTTATCTGGAATAAACACCAAAATTTATCGAACAAATTTAATATGTCTGTTTTCCCCTATAGAATGTTAAATTATAAGTACTAAACATCAAATACTCACCACGATGCCTCGTCACCATCCGGCATTGATACCTCGACACTCCATCACAATGCGGTGGTGATAGTTCGAAGACCCCATCATTATATAACGGTGATGTTTATCGGTGACCCATCACCAAACCTTGCTGCTGTCAGATGCACCTACACCATCCGGCGTTGATACCACGTTGCATCATCACTATACGGCGGCGATACCTCGACGCCTTATCACTATACGGTGGTGATGCCCCAGTGCCTCATCAACGTACTGCGGTGATGGCCGGATGTGAAGAAAAGCACTTGTAAAACAACATTTATATCAGAGAATAAATCCGTTTTGAAATGAGGTTACCCTAAATTGCACGCGAGGAGACAGCAAGCAAAGAAACGGACAAGCTGTTATAGCTTGGCAGGAGAGACCTACACTGTATCTTAATTGAAAGTTGTTGAGTTGGTTCAGTACTCAGGGTAATGAAGACATCAATGTTGATAGCCGGAAATCTACGGAATATGGTGGTGTATATTTATGCTACCAAAACCTTCAGCTGCTTCCTCTTAGGCTTGGGGTGGACTGTGGTTAGATTGGGAGTATAGGGGAAGAACGTGCTTAGTCACAACGCCCTCTTGCCCACAGGGAGTTGCAAGGCTCGCACACCCACCCGGGCGCACTCTGGTTCCACAGCTTGGACAGTTAAGGACGCACCGGACAAAGCCAAATGTACGACGATTCTTGACTGCAGAACACAACGACTGCACGCCCCTATCATCCACAGATCAGTACCTCAACCTCTTCTTTTACTCTCCAGACCCAGCTTCACAGCGCTGTGGATAGCCTTTATTGTAACAAAAACCTTGGGTTTGCCAACGGTGTGACTGTTTACTGTTGAATTGCTTAGGGCTTTTCCTCCTTTTGCGATACAATTCTTGTAACTGCATATACATCAATAGAGCATAAATTCTTCCATTACAATGGGTTTACGCGGCCAACAGCCAACAGAATGTTAGGTCGATAATGAGTGTATTTTTTGCTCTCGAATGTTCAATCGTGTTGAGAAAAAAAAAATCAGTTACAACGTACCACCGATCAAAGTACTATACAATTAGAAACTTCAGAGGTAGAAGCAAATAAGTAGTTTTCTCCAAAATAACAATCAAGCTGCTCTGTATATTATTTTTACCCTAAGTGGGCACATTACGGATAACTGCTGTTTGTTTCGAAAATCCCTTCTAAGAAAAAACAAACATTCCAGCAGGACAAAAGAATTCTTCGCATGTTTGTACAACGTTTCGCAGCGTTGTTGCGACGGCAATAACACTGCAGTACGTAGTGTCTATTCGCATAGGCTTAAGCTAAAATATTATACAATGTCTAGACTACCACCGTTTGGTTAGTGTACTGTATTGACTCAGTGCTGTGATGGCTATTCTGACGCTTTGAGGTAGAATAATTCGACTTGCGGTGGGGCGCAACTGGACCGTGCCCATGAACGAGCAAACTTCGACTTGTTGCTATTAAGTAAACTGAATGATTGAAGGGTTCTTGTGAACCAACATTTTCTCTCGACTTGATGAATCTATTTTGAACTGTAGCAGAAATTATTTCCATAACATATTAAATTATGCATGAAATTAGTCTTGCACTGTCAGAATACCATGTCAAACGGTGCTGTAGATGCGTAAAAATATGATATCGTAGCTTACAAACAATGGAATTGTAGCTTCGTAGAAAAAAACGGCTATATTATAAAATGTGTTTTCGGGACTTTGTTCGCTATGCACAAAGTCGGAATACTATACTGGTAACAATAGAACGAAAGAAGGCACAATGCAATTATTGTACATTATTATTATTTAGGTTAGGCCTATATTGAAATACATTATTAAGTAACGAAATAATAGAAAATACGCGGATAATACTTGAAAAACTATTTCTGAGAAAAATATTTTTCTAAAATTCACGTATTTATTCCATAAAACCTCTGAATTATCCTTCGACAAACCTGAAAATTCCGAGAGCAGCTCTTGTCTCTGCAAATGGAATTTGCTAATTATAATTTTTGACTAGAGCTAACTTTAGCTGCTCAGAGTGCGGGTCGGATGTTTGTCAACGTGATCTGCGCAATAAAATGTTTTCTTTAACTCTGAGTGCGACCAAAATGAGCCAGTAGTGATTAAAAGAAAGATGGACACTTTCTGTGGCCCCGAATGACTAACTTCGGTCATTGCCTCAAGCCAAGAAGTTAATGTGGACGCTGCAGAGAGGGGAGAATGAGTCTCTGCTCCTGATATTCATGTGGGTTACCTTGTCAGAGAGTTGTAATGGAAGCTCGACGAGAGATTATATTAGTAATTAAATACGCTAATTATTCCACTCTAATAAGTGTCGTTATTGATAGAGTCGCATCAAAGAACAGAGATGAGGACCAATTATGAAAGCAAAAAAACGTTATACCCGTTGCATCTTTGACCAACAGTTGATGATGC